>CM047808.1:656900-961900 GCA_026214975.1 Gentiana macrophylla
GGATGACTTCTTCGACCTTATAGAGAATAGCTTTGACCAGGGCTTTAGTCACCTAGCTCGGCTGTATCTGGGGCCGATCGAGGCGGGGCACATCACTCTGGAAGATATCTTTGCGATGGGTGAACACGCATCAAGGTCATCCCGATTTAGTGGTCTTTCACCGGAAATCCCTTATGCAAGCGAGCTCGTTACCTCGATTGGTGAGCAGCTAAACGCGGCGAGCTGTTTGGGATCTGCTCTCCTGTTAATCCTGTAAACTTTGAGATGTTGAAGAAGCCTCCGCCTCCGAGCAAGGCGACGAGTTTACCAGACACCCGCCTACTCGCATGCTCTCTAGATTTCTTGGACTTTCTGCGAGCTCTTTGAAAATTTGATTTGTAACTTTGACTATTTACTTTTGTGATTTGGTGAATCTTGATTTGTAATATCTTGACAATTTATTTTACGCATTTTTCAATTTATAAAACTTGGCTTTTCCTGTCGCCGATTCGATCTGGCGGCCTTTCGCGAGGTCATGATAAAAGTTATTTTATTCTCTGTCTTTCGCCCTCTTGATTAAATGCGAGGTTGCTTAATAATTTAGCGTCAAGCGATCATGAAGCGTCGTCGTCTCGTTCTAACCATAGTCGCTACGCGACGCTAATTTTTCAAAGTTTGGTGGCCTTATTGAGAGCGAGTGCTTTTGCCGAGAAGATAGAGCTCGTTAGAGCGACCTTTGATGTCATGTCATTAACGCAGAGTTATGACCCTAATGACTAGGTGTCGGTTGTAAAGCGTAGCCATAAATTTCGGTCTCTTTATGGTCTCAGCGCTCCTGTTGCCTTGGTTTTGAGCGCTTTGCATATCGGCCCTAGGATCGATTAATCCCAACCGTTGATTATATCCCTTCTACGGTATAAAAGGGGTTACTTTGGAACTCACTCTACCTCTTGCCTCATACCTGAATTTGCTTTCTTTCTCCTCAATCGTTCATTATCCTCTTCACCGTTTATCCACGACTTATGTCTCATCAAGGGAAAGCGGCCGGTTCGGACATGGAAAGCTCGGCCTATCCGGGATGTTTCCCCACTTCACCTGCTCGCCCCCTTTAGCCAAGGATTATTTGGGATTATTTTGAGTGGCGTGACATTATGAGGGAGAGGGTTTAAATGAACAACGAATAGAAGACGGCTCCATCTTTGCGCGTTCGCTTCTCGGGTGGTGGGAATTTATTCTTTGAGCCTCTGGGAGCGGTTAATGTCACCATGATACGGGAATTTTATTCCGTGTTGTGCGAGGTAGCCTCTGGCGGGACCGTGAGTAGCATTTCTCTCCGGGTGTTCCGTTATCTTTACTCCGGAGAATTAACCAAGTTTTCAACATACCCGCTTATAAATCCCTCCTCCCATTATGAGATCGCCTGGGACCTTGCGGATGAGGAAAATAGGCGAGATCCGTCTTGGCATTGCAATGTGCGATTTGTTTCCCGAGCACCAGAGGGGTTTGGTCTTTGGGAGTGATCTGCGTCCGACTCTCTCGCGGCGACCGTGAGTGGAAGAAGTTTATAAATTCCCGCGCTCTTATCTCTGCCCGATCTTGATGTTGTTAGTGAGAGCGGCGCGCCTTACCTTCACGCCATTCGCGACCATCAGTGGATATAGGCGGGAGTGTTGATCCATCGCGAGGCACTAAGATATGCGTGCTCGGTGGTTCAAGGTCGCCGTGGTAATGGTCGCGCGCATGCCTTTCGCATCGCCCGATAACCAAATTATGCGATGGCGCCAGGGGTCCCTTCCATACTCTCGACCGATATGTTTGAAAAAACTTATCCGGTGGAGCCCTTTGCAAGCGTGGTGTCGTTTTGGACCTCCATACATGTGATCGGAGGAAGATAACCATCCTGCAGGTTGATGGAAGTTTGTCGAGCTTGATCAATATGTTTGAAAAAACTTCATCATTTTTTTTTTTTTTTTTTTTTTTTTTTTTTTGACGATTACGAAAAGACAAGGATTTAAATACAATTTGGAAGAAACGGCTTTATTTGAATTGGCTTGTTACATATAGTATTTTTTCAGATTGTATCGCATGCCATGACCTATTATACTCATGCCCTCCTTGTTACTTAGCATGTCGTCCCCCTTTTTGATAACTCGCGAAATCCGTAGGGGGCCCTCCCAGTTTTCCGATAGCTTTCCTTTTTTCGCTTCGTGGCCCGTGGCTTGTCTTTTTTGCAGAACGTAATCCCCGACGGCGAAGTGATGATTTCGAATACGTTTGTCGTGATGACGCTTTGTCGCTGTTTATAATTGACTAGGCATTGTATGCTTGGATGCGCCGCCTCCTCTACTAGATCAAGCTCGAGTTTCTGGCGCATTTGTATTATTGATCTCGCATTGTAAAAGCGACCACAGGGCTTGGTAAGGCCATTTCCACAGCGCCATAGCCTCGGATCCATATGTTAAAGCAAAAGGAGTTTCCCTCATTGTGATTTTTCGCGACGTCTGAGTGCCCATAGAGCCGCGGAAGGTGATCCGCCGTGGCCCGCTTTCACCAGGCTCTTCTTCAACACACTTAGGACTGTTTGTTGGCATTTTCGGCTTGCCCATTTCATGCGGGTAGCACACGGATGATTGCCAATGTTTAACATTGTTCTCCTCCACGTAATCTGTCGAATTCGTCTACGAATTGAGGTCCGTGATCGGAAACCATCACTCTTGGAACACCAAATCTTGTCCATATTTGATCGAGCAAAAGTATGTTATGTCCCTGGTATTGGTTTTTACCAAGGCCTTAGCCTCGACCCGTTTAGTAAAATAATCCACCGCGCGACCACGTATTCGCAGCCCGAGCGACCCTTCTTCAAGGGTCCGATGAGGTCGATCGCCCACATGTCGAAGGCCGGCAAGCTACCACTATGCTTTGTTCGACCGAGGGTAGCCTGGGGATACTTGCGAACCTCGGCAAGCATCACATGCTCGGTATAAGATTTGGCGTCTTTCGCTAATTTCGGCCAATAATATCCGGCTAGAAGTACCTTACGTGCTAGTGTTCGATTGAGAGATGGCGCCGCACATTCCCTCATGTAGCTCTGTTAGGATTCCCGTTACCTCTCCTCGTCGTGATGACATCGCTTGAGAAGGGTTTCGAGAATGAATGACGGTAAAGCACGCCGTCCATAATCGTATATCTTGCGGCCCTTCTTACTAAGGCCTTAGCTTTGCAAGTGGTCGCCGGGAAGCTCTCCTAACTCAATATAAGACTTCATGATGTCGACCCAACAAGTGTTCTTGGGTTGGAAATCCATGATCTCGTCTGGGAGATGGCGGGTTCCGATAGGTGTTCGACCATGATGCTAGGATCGCACGACAGCGTCTTATTTGGTTAATTTGGATAAGTAGTCCGCCTATGATTGTCCTCTCGAGGATGTTTTTGAATTGACAATATGTGAAGTCGCTTTGAGTCTTTTGACGAGGTTAATATACCTTTGTAAAATTTCGCAATGAATGCCAAATGACCCATTGATTTGATTCACCACAAAGCGTGAGTCGCAAAATACTTGTATATTTTAGACTTTCATGGCTTTGGCGAGTTTCAACCAAACAATGACGGCCTCGTATTCGCCTGGTTGTTAGAGGCGGTGAAATCAAATCTCGAGCTCGCTCAATTTCTTCGATGTGCCCGGTTCTAACGAGGATTATTCCGCGCCACACCGCTTTGTGATTAGCGGAGCCATCAACGTAGAAGCGCCAGCGGTGACTTGGCACGATAGGCTCGCCCTGCGTGGTGACCCTATCTTGGTCGGCGTTCGAGCAGAGTGCTCTTTCACCTCTTCGTTGAAGCTTGTTTCGCTTATGAAATGCTGGGAGAGCTCGGGCCTTTCTGACCTTCCGGGGCTCATATCGGATATCGAACTCGATAAGCTCGATGGCCCATCGGAGACAATCGACCGGACGAGTCCAGTTTGTGAAGAACTGTCTTAGCGATGCATTTGATAATACTACGATGGTGTGCGATGAAAAGTAAGCCCTTAATTTGCGGGCGGCTATAACAACACAATAAGCCAACTTTTCTATATTAAAATAACGACTTTCAACGGGCTTAGAGCTTTGGAAACATAAAAAGCAAGCCGCGAGCCTTCCTCCTCTTTTACAAGTCTTCGCGGCTACGGCCCTATCCGGTCGCCAAATATAAAAGCAGAGTATCCCGAGCCTCGGGTCAAGTAGCAACGGGCGGTCTTGACAAGTATTCTTTGAGGTCTTTAAATGCCAGGAGCATTCTGCTTTGTCCAAAGGAAGGTATCACCCTTTTCGAATTTTGAAGAAAGCGGACTTCTTTCTGCAGATTTCGAGACAAACCTACCCAGAATTTGTGATCCTGCCGTTGAGAGCCGTGCTTCTTTATCTTGGTAGGCTCGCTCATGTTGACCAGGGCCTCGATTTTTTTCGGGATTTGCCTCGATCCCCTTTGACTTACCATAAAGCCCGAGAAATTTCCCCGCCTGGACCCCAAAAGTGCATTTCGTAGGGTTTAGTTTCATTGAGTGATTCTTCACGTTTGCAAAGGTTTCGCGAAGGGTCCTCCAGTGATCTTGGCGACTTGATTTCACGACCATGTCATCAATGTAGGCCTCCATGTTCTTGCCTATCTGCGTGCTAAAAACTCTTTTACCATTCTCACGATAGGTTGAGCTGCGTTCTTTAGGCCAAACGGCATCATCTCATAGTAATATAGCCCGGCGTGCCGAAGGCCGTCGGCTCCTTATCTTCATCGGCCATTTTGACCTGGTGGTAGCGGAATAGGCGTCGAAAGCTTAAGGTTTCAAAACCGCGATCCCATCCACCATTTTATCGATTCGAGGGAGCGCGTAGGGTCCTTGGGGCAAGCTTTGTTTAGATCGGTGAAGTCGGCGCACATCCGCCACTTGCCGTTGTGTTTTTCACCATTACTACATTTGCCGCCCGGTGGGATATTGAAGCTCTTTGATTATGCCTGCTTGCTAAAAGTTTCTCGACCTCAATTTTTATTGCGACCTCGCTTTTCGTAGAGAATTGCGCGCTTTGTTGTATTGGCCTGAAGTTGGGATCGACACTCGGGTTATGCAAGGCGACCTCCGATTCCACACCCTCTCATATCGATTACCTCCCGAGGCGAATCGTCCAAGTTTGCTTTCGAAGCTCGATCGATTCCTCCCTTTCTTCCTCGGTAGTCCTCGATCCTATTTTTATCTTTTGATCGGGATATTTGTCGTTTATTATAACCTCGATCAACTCGTGCTTGGCGGTGAAGTCGGGCTCGTCCCGAACTTGCAATGTTTTACCTCTACGGCCTTCTCTCGGGATTTCTTTCATCATAGCAATCGATCCGTAGCCGTGTTAAGACCATCGGTCGGGTCGCTTAGAATCGACCCTGTTTTTGGTCATATAGTCGAGAAAGCTCGAGGTCGGTGATGGCGACCCCAACTTCTTCCCCTACGTGAAATTTGACCCGTTGGTGGGAGCGGACGCCACCATTTGGAACTTCTTCATTTGGGATTCCCAAAATCATGTTGTAGTAAAGAGGCGGTCGATTACCAAGAAAGTTATTATCTCCGTTCTACAGGGCTCATAGTCGCCCAAAATGATATTGAGGTCGATCGTGCCTTTGACCCGTCTTGTGTCGTTGGTAAAACCTTCGAGGACCCAAGGTAGGGTTTTAACTTGGCCTCCCGAATCCGATCTGTTTTAAGCAATCGAAATAGATGACGCCGCGCGGCCCCCTGTGTCGACCATTACTCGGTTGACGCCGTGCTTGTCGTTCACCCCACCTTTAGAATGAGGGGTATCTCAGCTAGAGGCCACCGATTGTTGTCACTCGCTTTTTGTGAATATGATTCCCTTCTCATTCTCTCCCAACACAACCGCTTTAAGCCGCGGGTATTGATTTGATTTATCGAGATTTCGATTGATGGTTCTTTGGGAATATTCCGTGGATGACTGAACTCTCTCTCGATAGACGCGAGGTTGGCGCCCCGGATTGGGAGTGTTGTTCCCTCGCGTTTATATTTATTGGTGGTCCTCACGGATCGGCCTTTCTATCTCGCGCCTCGGGGTGAAGCATTCATCGGTGATGTGGCCATGGTCCTTGTGATAGTCGCGATATTTGGATTTATCGCGCTATCGGATCGCGCCTCATAGGCTTTGGTTTGTCGAAATGTTCACACGAATTTCAAGCAGTATTTGGGATGCTTTGGTGTTGAGCGGGGTAAAATTATCCTCGCTAAATTTGTACGCTTTTTACCTCACGATCGCGATTAGTATCTCGTCCCTTTTCCTTTTACGGTCATCTACGCGATCCTCCCCGGCGAACGTGGCTCGTCTTAGGCTTTGCTTTCCCCATGAGATGGCGCCTCGTGACCCCCATCATTCTCGGCCTTTTCTAACATCTCCACGAGACCCGCTTTGGGGGCGCAGATTGGTCGAGTTTTCATCGGGCCTTTGGCGATTCCGGTGAGGAAACATGTTATGACCGCATAAATGCGGAATGTTCCTTGTTTGATCATATATTACGGCGAACCGTTCGTAATACTCTTTTCGGATTCATGCCTCCCATACGAACCTCATATAGGTCCTCAATGGTTTCTTTGGCCCGCTTGCCGATTCAAACTCTCGACAAACTTTTCCGACAAATCCTCCCAACTTTCAAGCGAGCCGCGAGAAGCCCGCGTATCGGGGACGCACCACTATCTGCGCATGTCGCCAACCAATGCGATGCACCAGGCGGATTTATTTTGTGTAGCAAGGGTGATCGCGACTCGAACGCGGTGAGCGATCGTCGTCTGGGCATGAATTTCCATTGTAATAGTTGTAAGCGGGATAACTAACCTTTTCTCTGTTTGGGAGGCAATGTTTGGTAATCCGCTTTAGCGTACGTCGATCCCGAAATTGGGCGACTTTCTCGGCGGGCCTCGACTTTTTAATTTCGCAAGCTCTTTCTCATTACCTCCATCTGTTCCGCCAAAATAGAAGTCGATTCGGTCGTGTGCTTGCGTATCGGCTCGCTCCGTTCTACGCCTCGATTCCCTATGATCTCGTGATCCTCTTGGCGGGCCTCTTTCCCCGATAATTATGCGTGCATCTTGTGCGTGTCTATCCTGCTTTGGATGGGCATCTCTTCTCTAGGAAAGGCCGAGACGACTTGGGGTGAGGCCTTGTCCTTCTCACCCAACCTATTAAGCGGACCCTTTGTCGATCCTCTTTCTTTTTGATGGTCGCGATCTTGGGGGCCGAGGTTCGTGGAATTTCTTTCCTCGGTCCATAGCGACTGAAGAGTGCACGCTCTCTCTACGTCGATCTGCTTTGAATTTGGCTCTGGCCCTGGCAGTGACCGCAAGAGAGGATTCGTTTCGGGAGGATTTTGGGGTCGAATCGTCATAGGGGCCTGGCCTAGCCACCAGGCGGAATTGGTGAGATACATAGTTTTGGGCAGCACACTGGCGTATTCCCTCGTTTCGCGACCTCACGGGTCCTCCCGAAAGCCGGTTGTATTTACGGGATTGATCTTTGGCTTTCTTTGTGACTCTCCTGCGAGTTCCATCCAGGCAACAATGACCTCTTTCGACTTGGTTTTTGATTAATGACATTTCGGCGTCGCTGGGTGCTAAGACCCCTCTGCAGGATCTTCTCCTTCTGCGGGGAGATTGTCTAGCGTTTCTCCTGCGCCTTCCCCACGAGCTTGATGTAGCATAGTACGCTTTGCGGGGGTTTGGGGTGTTAGGTGTCCTTTACTTCCGGCCATCTCTGCGGGGTGGCTTTTGAGCGATTTCTTTGGTAAAGGGAAGAAATAAAGGCGGTTTGAGGACTTTCTTTGTAAGATTATCTCTCCTTGATAAGAGTTCTAGGTGATTTTTACACAATCGCTTTCCGGTAATGAGCCAATCGAAGATGTCTAAATCGTCACGGGTGTCCTTGCGGTGTATAGATGGTGGATATCTGGGTGTATTTAAGGTGTGGTGTTACTCCGGCGGGTGGTGGTATGGAGAGAGTTAGAATGGAGAGAGCTTTGGCTTGCAAGTATATAGTGTGTATTTCATATATCTCATCCTCTTCTAGTTTACAATGACCACCCCTTTTATAGATGGGGGGTAACTTAGGAATAAGTAATCTATTAGACATTCCACTAACAGATAGGTTTAACTTAGATATTTAAGTAAGACGAAATATCTAAGATACAAGTGGGGAAAAGATCTTGATCAACCCGGCCATCTCTGCGAGGTCGCAAGGAGCAAGCCTTTTCCTCGCTGCCTCCCCCTTGGCGCCCTTCTTGACTTGCCTGGGGCGCAAAAGCCTTGGTCGCGAGGTGAGACACGATGTGGCGCCTCTTTGCGATCTCTTACGTCATGCCGGAGGATGGCGCGATGGGTTGTCTCGCACTTTGTTGAGGTGGTGGAATTATTTATATCCATCGGTACTCACGAACACTTTTTCCTTGGGTTCGACCTCGCACTCTCAGCAATTATTCTAGCAATCGACCGGTACACTTTGCCGGTTGAGAGTTAGTTTACCCAAAATTTGAGTCTTTATAAATTGTTTTTGATGGGTGAATTCTAGCTCAATCAAAAACTGACATGCATTAGTGATTTTGCAGTAACAATTTCATTTAACTAGTAGAATATAGTTGAAGTTTGCAAGATATAACTGAGAATGCAAAAATTCATCAGTATTTCAGTTCATAGATCTTACCCTAACTTTTTTACCTCTTCTTCTTCGTTGCTGTTGTCAGAGCTCCTTTTTCTTTGACCATTCTGTAAGGATCTGTCTAAATCTTCGATGTTAATGGTTGTTGCTCGGAATCGATGAATTTGTAAATGAATTTCGGTGGAATCACGCTCTGATTTCTTCAATTTTGGTGGATTCGTGGTTTAACGGTTGCAAAACGTGGGTGGGTGTTTCTGAATGAAATGAATGTAATTTCCGTTTTCGTCTTAATGAAGGGTATTTTTGTCCATTGGAAATTATTTTATCCTTTTTGCAACATTTTCAAATTGTGTGTCATGTTTATTTATTTGATATTAAAAAGTGGAGTTTTGGCTCATTCTCTCAAAAAAATACACGGTTTAAAATTTGTAAAATAATATTCATATATCTTCGTTTTGTGTCTTTAGGACATTTGTAGCAGAAACCCTATATGGTGCTCTGTCCCTATAATGAAGATAAAAAATAGAGTTACCTTAAATAGCTCCCACAGTCTCTATCTCTATTTTATTTTTAGGGATATACACGATTCACATCCCTAAACATATTTAATTATAAAAAATTATAGAGATAAGTATAAGGATGCTGTTGAGGTGAAATAATAAATAATTAATGTGTATGAATAGACTTGTGAAGAAGAATATATACTATTTAATAATATTTAAAATGTTATAGGGATAATGATAATGATGCTGATGTGAAGTATTTTGAATTATGATGTTGTAAAATAAAAGTATATATTATTTATATTATTTTAAAGACAAATATGATGCTTCTAACATGAATGTTCTTACAACTCTACCCCTCATTACACTACTGTTCATTTGACCGGTCATATGAAAGATGAATCCTTCCTGATCCAAATTATAACTAAAACGTATAGAATTTTGACAGCATTCACTTTGTCAGATTCCTAAAAATCTGAGTACATTGTGAACAGTAGTTGACTATACATTGTTGTTTCAATATCTAATCAAGATACGGTACATAAGTTAACAATAAATTATATATTTCAAGTATTTAAAATCGTCTTGTCCGATTGGCATAACTCAATGATTTATACAAGATTAGGAGCGAGTTTAATACAGAGTATTAAATTCTCTCAGCAAAACATATATATATCTAGTCATCGTAAACTTGATTATTAAGATATTTTATAACCTCGATTTACATCATTTATGAAATTTTTGGATGGAGAATTGAGACCTAAGGATTTCGGGGCATTGGATTCTCATCAATGCTTGCATGCAATTACTCAAGCCGACAATAATTGTTGCTTCCGTTTTGTCCTCCGCTGCTCGCATAGATGCTTCTCTCTAAATGCTCATCTCTAAACGCTCTTTGATCTTGTATTTTGGTGGAGATCGAATTAATTGGCCTCGTGTTCCATTAACAGTTGAAACTTAAAGTAGTACTACCTCCGTCCCATAAAAATTGTCCATATTTGAAAAAAGTTTTGTCCAGTAAAAAGTGTTCATTTAGAAAACCAATACATCATTTAAGGCTATTTTTTCAAACATACTTCTAGGCTAACATTTATTGTTGTATGTTCATTTCAAATTTCAAAGAAAGCATTAATTATAAGATAGGGGTATATATGTATATTACTATTAATACACAATACATTAATTGAGTTTTTTATTCTGTGTAAATAAAAAAATATAAACATTTTTTTTATGGGAGGAAAGTAGTACTATATACTTGAGTAATGTTGATTAGTAGTCGGTCTCAAATCTCAATTCAATGTTTGGGTTATTTACTTCCGTTTCCATTATCTACAAATACTGTTCCTATACTCCACTGTCCATATGTGACACACACATATATATAATATGACTTAATTTTTATTTGTTTTTGTTTTTTTCCCTGTTTTTGGAGGGGTCTGGTGGTGGTGGGGCTATCTGATTGAAAAAGTAGAAGAAGGTATGGGAAGGTGGGGGGTGGGGGGGTGGTGGAGTGGAGTAGGGTGGGGAGGGGAAGTTATTGTGTGGTGAGGTATTTTGAGGTGAAGTGATTGCAAGGTGAACGATCGAACCACACGCTTTAAATCTGAGAATGAAGCTGTGTGGTCAGGTGTCTTTCATACGCCATGGCGACCATGTCCGCATACGTCTATACCAGGGAAAAAGCACCCGGTGGGGAGAGTATCTATCAAAGATTTTAGGTTCTATCATCTCATGACAAGTCGTATGCTATTTTTTCTTCACCCAATATCATTAATCTCTTTTTAATGTATATATGGCAGTGACTTTTATCATTTACTTAGTACTATTTCTATATTTTTCAGGAGAAATCTTATTTAAAGAAAGCCTCACACATTATGTCTTGTTGGATGTTACACGTGCGTGTAAGAAGATAAAAATTAATTTGTCTTCATGCATACTGCATACATCCAACTGGACGATGTTTCTTAGAGAGAGTGCGGGATAGAAATTTTCATTTTTCAGCTACTGTTGTATTTTATTACTTGATTTCGGTGAATCAGAGAATCGCACCTACTCTGTATTACTATCCACGTCCTATAAAAATTGTCTATTTTTTATGATACAAATTGATTAAAAAATAATTGATATGTTGTATTTTAAAAGCTAATGGACATCAATATCTCTATTTCATAATAAATACTTATTTTAGAATTTAAAAATAGTATACAAACATTAAATGATATTGGTTTATTTGGAAAACATGTATTAGATGATGCATTGATTTTTCAATAAACACTTTTTATGTGATAATTTAATTTTAAAAAATAGACGCTTCTTAAAAGACGGAAGGAGTAGTATAAATATAAATTGATTCAGGGGCTCAGTCAATTTTACTTTAACTGAATGGTAGGTCAAAAGAAAGAAAATAAAAGTTAGGGGCAGCATCTTTTTCATGTTTTCCTTGAATCCACAAGGCTTTGTACTGAATATGAAATTGGACTACTCCAATTCCGATACGTGGCTGTCGAGAAATTATATAATCAGACTTGTTTAATAACTTATATTTCATGTCACGTCGGTTTAGACTTGATATTTTTTTTATGAATCTCCCGTTTAAAATTCAACGGGCACGTGGAACTCTTCATGCGGAAACAGAAAGCCATGTTGAATTTTAAAAAAGAGCAAGACTTGGAAATTCAACGAAATTGTAATTTTGTCTCGTGGAAAAATAAAAACGCGGCGTTGAAAATAAACGGGCCCGTTGAATCCAGCTTCAATCTGAATTAAAATGTGAAACTCCCGTTTTTCCCCATATTTCACCCAATATCATCTTCTTCTTCACCAATATACATATTCATTATATCTCTCCACAAATTTCAAAAAAAAAAAAAAAAAAAAAAATCATCATATTTGAAATTGTAAGGGAAAATCGATGAACAGGAAATCAAACTACGCCGGTCTTGTTTCTTTAGACAAATGGGTAAGTATTTCACTTAACATTTTTGTTTGAATAAGTTTAAATATCGTATTTGTTTTAATTGTTCTTCTTACACATCAATACATGATTATGTATGAGGTAATTTTCGTTTTTTAGGGTAGTGAAAGGATAAAGTTTAGATTTTGAGGGTAGTGAAATGATTAATATTCTTGAGATAGTTCGATAATGAAATTGATATTCGTTGGAAAAATATCTAGTTGATACACTTGTATTTTGGTTGATATCAATTTGATGGCTCGTAGTAAAATACGAAACTTGTGTTTTATTGGTTTGGTTATAAGTTGATTTTGCTATTGCTGTAGTTGACGATAAAAATTCGCATGTGATTTGATAAATTTATTAGTATTTTATTACATTTTTTTGTGATCGTATCAGCACGTCCCATGAAATTATCGGTAAAATAGTGAAGTTTGTTATAAAAAAAAATGAACCATACTACGTCGAATCTCGACATATTCTATGGTACACATCGGCCTGATGAGGTTCTTAATAATGCATGCTTCCCTAGGGTGTTTTCGATTCCTTCTAATCCGATCTGTCGGCCTAATCCCCAGCCATTGTATTGGGGCTCCTTATATAGCGTAGCTCGTAGAAAATTTCATTAGATCTGCTCAATAGGGCATCTTTTCCCGTTTTCAGTAGATGGTAAAGCCACCGCCGGAAGTGAAGCATCCGTTGGATCAAAAGTCTAAGCTCTGTTCTGTTGGCTATGTCGAGCATCTGTTCTCCCTCATCATCATATATTCTATGACGCTGGTATAAATAATCTTCTCTTCTATTACCCCCGTCTACTGTTACAACACAACACAACGAAACTTGAAAAATAAACCTAACCATGTGTGCGTGTGTGTATGTATGTATATTTATATACATATATTTACTTGTATATTAGTAAATATAGTTAGACAGCAAAAACACAACAATATTCGAAAAATACCTAACCATGTGTCTATATATATAGACACATGGTTAGGTTTATTTTTCAAGTATTGTTGTGTTGTGTTGTGTTGTGTTGTCTAAATATTATTGTCTATTCTTATTTATATATATCTTCTACTGATGTAAATAAATGATTGTTTCACAGATAACAACACGGTGTCCGTTAAGTTTTTATTTGGTGGAGAGTGGAAATACCATGTCGATAGCGACAAATGGTCTTATAAAAGAGGAAAATTGTATTTGGTTCGTGTGAAAACCGGTACGACATTGGATGAAGTAAAGGCCAAAGTGTGTCAGAAAGTAAGAATTAATGTCTCAAACAATACATTGATCATGAAACAAATGTACGTAGATTACGACCAACCGATGGATGTTTTGGACGATGGTACATGGCTAGGCTACATTGATAATATTCTGAGAAAAGAACCCGTGAAACTATGCGTTAACGCTGAACCGGTGAGCAACTTAAATGATGATGACCATACGGAAGATGAGAACGCATTTGACCTAAATGAGCAACTTCACGCAGAATATGACAGAGGAATTGAGGATTTTACATCCGAGCTGGACTGTAATCAAAATTCCCGAGAGCATGTTGTACCTACTAAATCAGTCTTAGCCCCTAATGAAACTGCCATTCAACCGAATACAACTTTAACTCAACAAGTCATTGACATCACAAGTGAACCTGACTACGATTGGAGAATAATTGCCAATATGATTCGTCAGCCAATGCACACACCTCGGCCTAATTCTAGCAGACAACGCACACACCGTACAATCAACAACAATTTGACAGGACAAGTCATAATGTCCATATAAATGGAATAAGCCAACAATTTGACTGTCCGCCTCTTTTATGCCAACACCGATGCAAGGGGTCTCAATATCAGTGGATCATTTACGAGTTTTCTATGAGCACCTTTGGAACAGAAACCTGACATCCCAACACCGATGCAAGCGGGTCCCAATATCGGTGGATCGTTTACGAGTTTTCAGAGAGAACCTTTGGAACAGAATCCTGACATGCCAACACCGATGCAAGTGGGTCCCAATATCGGTGGATCGTTTACGAGTTTTCTAAGAGCACCTTTTGAACGGAACCCTGACATTGGTCACAGATTTATTTTGGCAAGTATTAATCGCAATAGAGGTGTTCATTTCGGTTCAGACATTTCGGCTTCCGAAATTCCTCTGTGTCCACGGTGGGGCATTTCAGACTGCAGATTCAGGAATATTGTTTATTGGTAAAAAGTTCAGAGACAAGGATGATATGCAAATGAAAATGAGTTACCACACATTGAAAAATAATTACATGTGGAAACCTATTAGGTCCGACAAGGAGAAGTTAAAACTATGATGTTTTACTTTAGAGAAATGCGAATGGGAAGTTGTGGGCAGGAAGGTTCACGGTTGGAATAACTTCGAGATAACCGCGTACACTGAAACTCACACTTGTGGATTGGAGATTAACCCACGATCATAGGCAAGCCAGGCCCGGACCTATAGGTCGTCTCGTAAGGGAGAACCTCCTAAAACTCGACAGTCATTTCACGACAAAACATTTAATAGTCGAGGTCAAAAGAGTATTCAACATAGACCTTGATTATCGGCGTGCATATCATTGTAGACAGAAAGCGTTGAAATTAATCGGCGAAAGCATAACACTATCGTATTTTAAATTACCCGCCTACTTTTACATGTTGAAGAGTGAAAATCTTGAATCATCCCACACAGATATATCTGAGTTTCCCATCTTACTGGCAGGTTCAAGTGCAGTTTCATGGCTTTGAAATCTAGTATTGACGGGTTTTAAATCTTTGGTGTTACGCCCCGAATTTTATGGCATAAAAGGAAAAGGATATAGTTGTCAAAAAATATATATATATATTATTACTATTACTGTTATTATTATTGTTGTTGTTATTGAAGTCACAAGAGAGCTCGCAACCCTCATAAAATGACCAGTGTGACTGCAGGGGGTCGGGAGTAGGGTATTACAGATGGTATCAGAGACTCCGAGGTTAAGTTTCTCGGGAGTTCTACAAGGAGATATAAGTTTAGACAAGTAAGATTTAATGATCTAGCCTAGCTAGTTAAGAAGATGGATCGACAATTCAAAAGGTTAAGAAATAAATTTCTAGAATTCACTTAGTGATTTGATTATTAAGAATTAGGTTTGATCACGTGAAGTTTGGAAAGAAAGAAAAAAATGGAACCAAATTTATAGAATTTTTATAGTGAAATGATTAATAGAATTAAGATTGATCAAGGGGAACTACAAAAAAAAGTTAAGGAATGAATTTATTAGCGCATAAGTTGTAACATTTAGACTTTGTTCTTATTAAGTTTTAATAATTTGATCCAGGATTAGGACAAGTGTCTCGTATGTACGTATTTATGATTTTTCAAAGGTCTAGCCACAAATATATTTTAAATTTCTTTATTTTAGAATATACTTTATTATTAAATGCTACAAAGCCATGTTGGTGTGCATTTCTTTAAAGGATATGTAGCATAATATTATTTTAACTTTTTGATAAATTCATTTTGAAAAGAAAAAAAAGGTTGTTTCAAATGTGGGTTTCATGTTCTTATATTAAAAAAAATTTGCGAAAAAAAAATGTTATATATAAACAAGATTTACTGCAATACAACGTGACTTTGTAATATAAATAGCTATTTTTTTTTTCATAATAGAAAAATATTTATATTGTTTTGTGACTATATACAAACGTTTGATTACTACAAAAAAATTTCCTCCTCAAGTCTTGATGATTTATTTATTTATCTATTTTTTTTTCTAAGAAAAAAATGTTTCTTTGATCATTAATTTTTATGATACCGATGCAAAAGTGTGAGACACTAGTCTTTTTAATCATTGAATCTTATAGGGAATTTTGGATTACATTATTTAAAGGTCGTGGTGGTGATTTGGGGTTATCTTTTCATGCGTGGAATATAATGTAGAGTAAGACTTGTGACAAGGATTATGTGGGCCGACACCCACATTTCCCAGGATCGACACCTGACTCTGGTACCCTAGAAAACTACATCTTAAGGGTTAATATCAAAATGGAGTATAGGTGTGGAATACACTATAAGGAGAGGGAAGTTCGAGGACGAACTTCTTTTTAAGGGGGGGGGAGAATTGTAACGCCCAGAATTTTATGGCATAAAAGGAAAAGGATATAGTTGTCAAAAATATATATATATTATTACTATTACTGTTATTATTATTCTTGTTGTTATTGAAGTTGCAGCGAGAGCTTCGCAACCCCTCCTAGAATGATCCCAGTGGACCTAGGGGTCGGGAGTAGGGTATTACAGTCGGCATGTCTTAGTTATGGACGGTACACATCTGAAAACAAAATGCAAGGGACATTGTTAGTAGCTATCATTGTTGACGCGGGTGACCTTTTCTTTCCGGTAGCGTTTGCCGTGACTGACGGGGAGAGCATCGAGGCGTGGAAGTATTTCATGCTTTCCGTGAAAAGGGTAATCAGAGAACGTAGTGACTTGGTGTTCGTATCAGACAGAGGGCCAGGCATCATTCGAGCTATTAGGTATGTATTTCCAAACGCTCACCATGGTTTTTTCTACCACCACATTGTCATGAACCTCAATAAAAAATTCAGAATCACGGGATATTGTCCATACACTTTCTGGGAAGCCAATCAATGGAGAGTTCGAAACAACGATCTTAGATAATCCAATCTAAGAAACTTTGGCAAGAATGCTACAATGCTTGATCAATGCTGATAAGTTCTTAAAGGGTAGAACTCTACAACGAAGAGATACTCACTCGCAAGTGATAATACAAGTCAAAGACTTTATAATATTTCACTCAAAATTGAACTGAATTGAACTGTTTGTACAAAGAAACACCTAAATACCTTATATAAGCTACAATCTCCAAATAACTAGTTCATATAAGCAATGTGAAATAACTTACTCAGTAATTTTTGCCTATATTGACTTATTGGGCTCCCATGCATCACTTAGGCCCAATATGACACTTATTAATAAATAATAAATGAATATAACATAAAATAAGTCCATTAATGGCTCTTCAATATTCAAAAGTGGTGACCAAGAGATGGGCCTGGCCTTATTAACACGAACAAATAGATAAAAGGACTCTAATTGATCTCCTCAAGCCCAATAGTATGTTCCTCAAGCCCAATAGCATAGATAGTGCATTTTATTGGCCATTCTTCAGTCTTCTTTGGCTGGATCACATCATTCCCTCCCGGTTGGAAAGGATTCGTCCTCGAATCAAAAGAACGCAATATAGCGTATCAGCGTGCACAAAGTCTAGAGAAACCACAAAAAGCACCAAAGATATGCCGGGATCAAATAAAATGCAAATATACAGCTCCAAAACAATAGCATGTCTAGATAGTGATCCATGCTTCCTCAATGGATCATAAGAATAGTCTCTCGGATTGATATAAATGTGGATGAAGCCATGGAA
The DNA here is from genome assembly GCA_026214975.1 of Gentiana macrophylla. Taxonomy (NCBI): domain Eukaryota; kingdom Viridiplantae; phylum Streptophyta; class Magnoliopsida; order Gentianales; family Gentianaceae; genus Gentiana; species Gentiana macrophylla. Next base: position 674,448 of record CM047808.1, read on the forward strand.
GATAAATATAACAATGATTGCAAGTTCCAGTCGAACAAGTGTCAATAATCTCAGAAAACGGATCATAATAAGTGTGCTCCGGTTTTCCACTAATGTGTTCACACGATCAAGAACTACCATAGGCAACAAGCTCTCCTCAATTGGATAATCGCCATGTACCTGCAAAGACAACAAAGAAGAACTCAAACAACTATTTATTAATATAGGAGCTTCCTTTGCCTCCTCCACTTGCTTCTCCACAATCTCTGCTAATGTTGGTTCATTCTCAATGCTCATCTCCACTACACTCTTATCCTCATCATTTTGCAACTCCTCCTCTCGAATGTTAACAATCTCTTCATTTTTCTCTTCAACCAATTCTTTTTCTTTTTATGATTCAAGTTTCAAACGATTTTCCTCTTCCATTACATGCTCCTCAAAGATTTTAGTGACCCGAACCTTATCTTTGTGAGCATCTTCGGGGGATAACGGAAGAAGTCTAAACATTTTTCCCTTTTGGCATACTGTGTATTTGTCCATGGGGTCATTATATGCCATCTTCCTAGAATTTTTCCATGGTTTCCAAGTATAATGTGGCTCTCGGGCATCGGAACTACATCACATAACACCTCATCATCAAATATACCAAATTTGAACGCAATCAACGGCATTTGGGTAACTCGTATCGTACGCACATCACTAATCCTTTGTAACTCATAAGGGTGGGGATGGGGACTAGTGAGAATCGATAACTTACTGATCAAATACGTACTAACTCATACGGCTCATTAATCATAGAACATCGCATCTCACCAACTAAACAACGTGTATGAAAAAATCTCTTTCAACAGCACATGCAAACGACTATCTATGTCTGACATTGTCTCAAAAAAAGACCTCACAAACTCTCATGTTTGCTTCCCCCCCTCACTGATTTACAAAGTTAACCCTTTTCAAACCAAGCAGAAAGATGAGCAATCTGTATCAACCAAGACCAACTGTCCTAAAAGGAAAAGTAAGGTGTTGGTGGAGTGGAATGGATATGGAAGTGAGGTAAAGTTGCAAGATGTGAAAAGATTTTCAAGTATGGAGGGTTTCACCTTTTGGGTAAGTCGGGATCCTTGGAACTTTGAGGTATGCTCCAAGAAAGAATGATTTCACTTTCCCACGGAATTTGGGATCCAAGGAATGAGTTTCTAGAATTCAGCCCTGCACTTATTGGCACGTGCAGCCCAAACGATATGAAAATTGATCTTGAAATAAAAAAGATATTCTTAGATTAAGGAGTTTTCCATATGATACTCAAAAATCAGAATTTTTGGACGAATATAAATTGACCAAACAATCGTTTTTTCTACACCTGCACCAATCTGTCCAAAATTTCTAGAATGATGATAGTGGATTAATTTGCATATTGTGATCAATCTATAACGAATCAGTAAGAACTCCAAAGATAAACGTTGTAAATATGACAATTTTACATAACACCACAAAATTTCAGGTAATTTGGAGGCGTCTAACTAACTGAAACCTAATTCGAAGGACGATTTATTGTTGCAGTTTTTTTGGAAAGATGGTTTGTATTGATCTGCAGTTTTCGCAAGATTTACTTCGAATTTAGATTTGATGTAAAGATACAAAATGTATAACGGGACGTTTTTGAGATGTGGTGAACATTTCAGAATTTTTGGAGGTGTTTAATGTATAAAACGAACTGTTATAAAAACGTGTGTCAGATCCGAAAATAAGAGATGATGCAGAATTAGGGTTCTTGATGGTCTTGATCAAGATTGGGTTATAATGAAATGCAAGAAAGGAAAAAAGAAAAGAAACACAAGAAATGGAAAAGGATATTTGATTACCTTTAGTTAATCGAAGACTTTGATACCAAATGATATGAAAACACGAACAATGATTGCCCAAGACCTTCCAAAGGAATCAATGGAGAGATCAAAACAACGATCTTAAATAACCTAATCTAAGAAACGTTGGCAAGAACGCCACAATGCTTACTCAATGTGCTGATAATTTCTTAAACGGTGGATTCTACAATGCGCTGATAAGTTCTTAAAGTATGAAACTCTACAACGAAGAGATCATCACTCGCAAGTGATAAAACAAACCAGAGTCTTTATAAAATTTCACTCAAAATTGAACTGAACTGAACTGTTTGTACAAAGAAACACCTAAATACCTTATATAGGCTACAATCTCCAAGTAACTCGATCATCTAAATAATGTGAGATAAATTACATAGTAATTTTTGCCCATAATGACTTATTGGGCTCCCATGCATCACTTAGACTGAATATGACACTCATTAATAAAGAATAAATGAAAGTAACATAAAATAAGTCCAACAACTCTTCCATCTTCAAAAGCGGCGCCCTAATAAATGGGCCTGGCCTTATTATCACCAACAAATAGATAAAGGACTCTAATTGATCTCCGCAAGCCCAATAGTATGCTCCTCAAGGCCAATAGCGTAAATAGTGTATTTTTTGCGCCAGGCTTCAGTCTTCTTGGGCTGGATCACATCATGGTAGTTCAACAATATGGACTATTTTTTTAGTCTAAAATCATTGGTAGAGACACGCGCGGTAAGCACAAGCTCTAAAGTTTCTTATTAGAAAATGCTATATGCACGACCAAATAGACACAACACATCTTATATTATTAATGATGACGAGATTGTTATCTATCTGATAATGTCTGAATTGTCACGGCGGCGTTTGCGGTGTTTGAATGGTGAATATTTGGCTGTGTGTTTGTGTATTTGCCGGTGGTGCACGGCGGCGTAAAAGATTTTGTGGTGGTCGGACTGAGATAGTAAGTCACGAGCACAATAGTCGACAAATTGACAGATTATGTCTGCTTTTTATAATATTGTAGATGGTCTAAGATTTACATTGAGCCTTTATATATAGTAATAGTATGCTTTAGTTTGTCGTGTACCTAAGAATGGATAATAACATGTGTTTATATAATCGTTGCGCCGTTAGTGTAGTTATTCGCATGACGTCGTAGTGACAAAGATTAAGAAAACATGGTAGGAAAAACTTAAACATGCCTCGTGATTATAGTCATGGTGTAAGCAAAGATAGAAATGCCCTATAACAAATATGAGAATAAAAGAACGTGACTTGACCAAGTAATCACTAGGCATTTGACTTGACTGAGGTCTCGAAAGAGGGGTCATACCAATTATGTATGCTTGCACCAAGACTGCAAACTTGCTTGTGATCTTTGAAGAAATCATAAAGTGACCACTAAGCGTGCATCTATGATGAACGTATACTTCCATCCGGTAGCGTGTCTAGTATCCAATACGTAACATCGAACACTTAAGATACACACATGCATGAAGGTAAATGCGGAATTTTAAAATTTGGATACGGGATTCGTATATGCTTATCCATTACTTTTTTTTTTAGGCCAAAAACTTTCCATTAATTAGCAAGAAGCTAAAAGATTACAGACAATTTTCAAGGATTTAGAAAAAAAAAAGTAACCAAAGTAACAGATCATAGCATTAAATAGAAACAACAACAAAATCATTTCACAGGCAAACCATTCCACCGCAAACAGTCTTCAGTTCCCAGTCAAATCATTCCTTTTAAAGTCGATACCAATATCCTAAGATCTCATGAAGTGATGACCAAAATAGTAACGATCAACCTTAACCGGCAGAGTACCGGGTCGGAAGCACTATGGAGGTGAGCAAGGTCGTATCCCACAAGGAATCAATCGAGTACCAAAGTCATTATCGAACTTAGTTTAGGCGAATCAAAGTTTGTTCACGGTAATTATACTACAACGATATTTAAACGAGAGATAAAGAGAGAAAGAGACATAGCCAAATCACGATCCAATTGAATACTTTCGCCCCTCTAATTGATTATTTGGGAATGGAAACTACCAACCAACCATCCTAATGCTTATATCGACTCATTCGTGGGTGCAAACTCCTAAGATAAAACTAGACGCCATGCAGCAACCTAGTACCCTTTGCCCGGTTCAACAGTCCACCTTTAAGGATTTAACTGACCAGAACAAGATAAACGTTCTAAAGCCGCTCGATTTATGATGGGAGTCAACTTCACTGCACTTTTGTATGTGATCTAGCCCCCGTTTATCACTTTATTGGCATGTTTTGGATAGATATAGGCCTTTTCAAGAGTAATATCGTGAGTTATGTGTACGGGGGGTAAAACTGTCACAACGATAGGGAACTCCGCCTTTTTGATGATATTTCACTCTTTTCCGAGCACTTTTGTCTTGCGGAATTACGCGTGGTGTTTGTTCGTCTATGTTATTGTAGGACCTAGGTGACTCGAGGACCCGGAAGGAGATGTTTTGGATTAAGAGACATGTTCGTAGCATGAGAGTTGAACGGAAGTGGAAGAAAAGCCAAGTTTGGAGTGAAATCAAGGCAAACTGGCGTTTGCCATACCCAAACTGGCGTTTGCAGCAAGCCTAGGCCAAACTGGCGTTTGGACCGTTCAAACGGGCGTCCACAGAGTCGATACATGATTCAGAAAGTTAGAGTTTTGGACATTCGAGCGTCCAAATGACCCCCAAACGCACATTTGGATGGGTTCAGCCCGAATCAGAAAGCTCATACAAGGCAAACGGGCGTCCATGATACACAGACGGGCGTTTGCCCTCAAGACATGATTTAGGAAACGGGCGTTCAAGGTAGGGAAAACGCACGTTCATCGAACATGAAACCCTAATATCATCATATTCTCCAGGCAAACAAGCGTTTGGAAGAACTCAGACGGGCGTTTGGAGCCGACAGCAGTATTTCACCATGCCTGTTCGTTAATATTTATTTTGACCCATCTTGGATGCATTTTCTGGTCAAGTCTTCTTCATGAAAGTTGTAGGTAATTGAACGATCTTTCCAACGCATCTTGAATCGTTCAAATCGAAGCTCTACACAGCAAGTTATCACTGATTTACTGAAGATGAGTTAAATGGGCCAAGTTGGTCGGCCCAACTAGGTCAAAGTCGCGATTTTCTGCATATTTAAGAGCATCTAAACCTAAGGAAACATTATTCTGACTTTTTATTGGCCTAGACTGAGTTTGAGGCCGGCTTAGGTGCTCAACCCAGCCGCTTCGGCAGTTGTTATGACAGGTTGACATCTAAATGGTCATATTATAGTTCTGGACTAGGCCCCGTATTTCAATTTCTTACTTTAGATTTTTAAATATGGAGTAGAATACGATATTCGATCGATAGCTTGGTGGAGTTCGTGCCTAGGATCATTGTATGAATTAAAGGTTGATATATTTTGCTGATTTATGATTCAAAAGTCTTGATCTGCAATCTTTAGATCTTCATTATTGTGAGTTTTCTGATTTCGATTTGTTTTCTCTCAATATGGTTTTGATTGTGTAGATCATTAGTTTGATGAAATTTACTCTGGATAAATGTCTTGATTCAGATCCTTGTTTATGCCGTGTAATAACAAAAGCTTCGATCTTTTGTCTTGTTCATATACTCTTTGCCCTCTGATTTTAACACAAGTTTTGTATTCAATTCAATCTCCTCATGGGATCGACCTCGGACTCTGAACGCACTACCTACGATCGACCCGGTCCACTGCCGGTTAGAAAGTGAGTTTTTCCTAAGGTTTCGAGTTTTATAAATTGTATTTGATCGAGCCGGATTGCGAAATCTCTACTTATCAATTTACACCGACAAACCTTGTTACCCAATCGATCTAAACAACTCAGTCAATTGTAAATAACAATCTTAAAACCCCTTTTCCCACACTCCTTCACAACATACATTTATAAAAGTGGTGTGTGTTCATGAACTAGGTGATCAAGCTAATTCACGCATTAAGAACAAGTTTTAAGACATGAATTCGTCGATATAACAACAATTAAACACTACCCATTCCTAATTTCATCAATTAAAGGGAGATTTATTCAACATTCACATGCTTTGGCTATGATATAGTTTAGCTACACATTATATCTACAAAAGCAAGAAGCAAACATGAAATTAAAGCCATAAAACTAGAGAAGAAACGAAATTGATTACCGAAAACGTAGAAATTCGGGTTTAGATCAAGCTCCATTAACACCCATTGTCATTTGCGGAAGAAGATGAAACAAAATCATACAAAATCTAAGATTCTTCAACTAGAAACTAAGCTATATTAACTTTAAACTAAGTAAACTTGAAGTATAAGTGAATCTAAAGAGCTAAAAGGGATGAAAGTTGATCAATAGTTCTTAGTTTTTACTAAGTATTCGGCCTCCTTTCAATAAAAACGCAGCAGAAACTATATATAGGGTCTAGAATATGCAGAAAAAAGGATTGGTACGAGCGCACTACACCAGATCCTGCAACTTTTAGCACAGACGGCCTTCAGTAATTTGGCAATATCTTCGCGTGTAGAGCTCCAATTTTGAGTGATTCAAGGTGCATTGGAAATCTCATTCAATTATCTACAACTTTCATGAAGACCACAAATCCATAAAATGGCTTCAACATAGCTCAAATTGCAGATAAAGTGAATGTAAGGTGTAAACACCAACTATATTTGATCCGTTTCCATCCCCGGGCTTCGGTTATGCCACTCTAAGTCTCATGCCTTGTCTTCCGGGCTCATGACTCACCTAGATCCTACATAACGACATTCAAACACATACCAAGCATAACCCCGCAAGATAACTAGGGCTCAAAAAGGGTCAAAATACCGTAAAATGGTGAGGTTTTCGATCTATTTGATGGTTTGCCTCAAAGCGAGTGTGCAATGAATTTTGCCCTATAAATGGTCTAAAACTACCCAATACAAGCCAAAAGTGTCATAAATAGGGGTTAAAACATGCACCGAAGCATAGTAAAGTTGACTCTCATCAACCACCCCCCACTTAGCATTTTCTCGCCCTCGAGAAAAATGAGCATTTTAAAAGAAACCACAGAGTCAACGTTACATGCGTAGGTCAATCCAATCATGTATCAAAGATAGCCGACAAGTAAAGGAGTAAATATATGCCACTTAACCCTACCTTATCAAGCAAACGGGATGTGTGTGTGTGTGAATAGCTTCTCCTACATTTACCATGGTTCACCGGTTTGGATTATGGACGCTTGTTTATTGCAACTACACCATAGGCTCATACTTCATAAGCATCTCCACTAATCGGGGCCAAACCGAGGCTAAGCAAGGTCGAGTAGGACTTGCACGGTTGTAACATTAGGCTAGGGACGGGGCTAACCGAAGGGACTTTCTGGGGAATAAACAACAAAGAGATAAACATTAGCAAGATCAATCATGGGGTGTAACATTACAAAACGTAGCTAGCTCTACCCTTCTCTAGCTCAAAATGAGACTAGAAAGATGATCCAAGAGATAAAATGCCATATCACACTATGTCTCAAGTGTAACGAGGCGAGAATGAAGGAGAAATCGTGTTTCTTCACTAAAAACTCATCCTAAACACCAACATCATATAACAAATCAATACACGAATCTTATACACTTGGCTTTCTTTGACTCAACCTTTATTCACTCATCACAACTTTATTGTGTACTTTTTTTTGAACTTGAATTTTTATTAGGTTTGAAACTCTACTGAGGGCAGATCAGTGGAGTGGATGTTGTGGAGATAGTCTGGTACAAGTACATCTGGCATTGACGAATGCATCTGGTACAAGTACATCTGGTTATGCAATCTGTTTGACTCTAGTGAGAGTTGAAGTCAAGGTGGAGATTTGTCATTATTTGTACTTACCTCCTTTGCATTTTCTTTTGTATGCATTGTGGGGTGAGAAGACGAACATGTTGATCAAGTGTAGACGACGGCCTTTGAAGACTTAACGTCTTGACGAAGCTTTCATAATCCGTCCTCGGATCATTAATTAGTTACTAAATTTATTAATTACCACGTATTAATTAAATTTCAACTAATTACATACCCCAGCTACCTTCAGTAGAACCGAGTGTTGTTGTCGCCGCCTGGCCCTTCGACATGTGGGCAATTGACCTCATAGGTCTGCTCAAGATAGGCAGATCGAAATGTGAATACGTAGTCATCAGAGAAAGGTATTTTCTTAGGCTATAGTACACAATCAAAAGGTTACCGTGTCTATAGCATAAGAACAAGAAAGCTTATTGTCAGTCGAGACGTTGAATTTGACGAGGAAGCAAGCGTAATACCAACTCCTCTATACAAACAAATCACTCTACCACCCCACACTTGCCTAAGCAAGTGTGATAGAAATAAATGATTAAGCTCAACTCGTAGGGTGTTCAAGGGAATGTAGACCACGAATAAGGCTTAAAGGTCAGGTAATTACGGGCTAAATACGAACGGCTAAGTGTCGGATGAGGTCTAACCATCCTACCAAGGCTTAGAGGGGTTACTGTGGAATATGTCACGGAATGGCTATTTGGCTCTGGTTAGGTCAAAGAAACACCATAACTCTCATCCTAAACTCTACCAATGTCGGCCTTTCTATTTCGTCTCGAAGTTAATGAAATGAGAATTGTGCCTAAGTCTACCATAATCGGTCACTAGTTACCGCGGTTCATGAAGTTAAAGCTATACGTGCGTGAAAACCATGTCTCCAAGATAAGGTAGTAAGCCTAGTAACATGCATTCAAACATTCACTAAACCATTTATCATATCAATGTGAAGGCTCAACATACGAATGCAACATCAATCCTTTGGAAAATTTTAAAAATTGATCAATTTTTGCTAAAGAAGTGACCAAACGAAAAGCATACAACACAATGGCTAAAATATCAATGAAGCACATATCAAAGCTAAGCCTAACACCCCCCACTTTAAATGCAACACTGTCCTCAGTGTGTGAATGATAAAGGAGAAAGAGGCTTAGCTTAACCCGGCATAGAGGTGCAAACCATGTACATGACTTATCCACAAAAGCTCCACTCGAATACCTAAAGCCATTCAAAAACACCAAGAAAACGCATGCACGGGGACAGCCACCGTGCCAAAAGAAAGCAATAGACATCAAGATATAATCAAAAAGCGGAAAGTCATAAACACGATCATATGAAAGCAAAAGGGGAACCGACTCGGGGCGCATGCGTTGCAAATACAATCAAACAAGTAAAACAACATCCATGCAAAAAGATACGAGCCAACAACGGATCGAAGAAGAACCTCTCAAAAATGGTACCAAGATCCCCCAAACTATCACCCTAGACCTCTCCTATCACCAAAAACTAAAGCAAAAACAGAGAAACGGTGGGTTGCCTCCCCCGAGCGCCTTTGTTTAACGTCGTTGGTTTGACTTATTAAGAAACTAAAAGAAAAACAACGAAGCACGAGTGGAATGAAATAAAAAATTGCACATCTTTTGCTCGATAGCATCAAGAACATGGAAATTTAAAAAAAAACTTCCATCCACTTTTATTGAGAACAAAAAATAAACACTACCTAAAACATTCTAAGTTTAAAGTCCTTAGTTCGACTTTCTACCCGCAACAATTCTAAGGATAGTTATATCAAAGGAGAGCAAACCGTTGCGTCTCCCTACACACATCATAAGAATTGAGCACACCTTTAAGATGGGACAAGAAAAATAAAGGGCTCAATCCCCAGCACCAAGATTGGTTCAAGAAATTCACCGTGCAACACAATGAATTCAATTTCCCTGAATTAGAGCATATGCCAAGTAACAAAGATTCAAACACCAAGCAATAAAATTTTGGCTCAACCACAACATCAACATATTCTATATGATCCACCCCCACAATTTTTTCAATAAGGCTCAAAGAAGAAGGAATAAATGATTCACTAGTAGCATGATTCATACCTTCTTCATAACACTCGTGATGGGTGATTACCTCAAGAGTCGACGGTGGAGTAATAAACTACTTTTATATGATTAAATATACGTTATATTATTATGTTTTATCAGCGAATTCTATATAAAATATATGAAATTATGGTATAAATAGTATGAAATGTTAATCTTTATAATTTAGAGTAGTTAGTAGTAATAATAGTAAAAAGTTGTAATTTTGTGCCGATTTTAGTAAATCGGAGTGTCGTGTCAGATTTACGTGGGTATTTGTAGTATTTTATTGCAGATTTATAAGCCGAGACCCCGAGAATCGACATGGTGAAGTATAATCATATCTTTGGAATGATTTAGAGAGTGCCACGAGCTTAAATGGTCAATTGAATAGCTTAAGTGGTCAAGTGGCCAATCAATCTGGTTAAGTGGTAATCGAGAAATGTCTTCGACAAACGAATGGCTCATCAAAACGACGTTATCTGAAGAAGAGTTCTTCACGAAAGTTGTAGATTCTCCTGAGAGCTTTCCGATGCCGCTTGAATCATGATTTTTGGAGGTCCAGAACTCGAGATATGAATTTTAGAAGTTTAATAATTATATATAATTATAATTATATATCCGCACATGCTGATAGCAATCAAGGAGGTGGGAGTAATCATTAGTCCGGACCGATCCGGCTTAATCTCGGACCGGTCCGGCCCTAGGAGTTTCATCTATAAAAGGAGCTCAGTTGCAGATCAAAACGTTTGTACCAATATATATATATATATCACTCTCTATATATATATATTCTCCTTCTATTTTTCTTTTTTATTTAGTAGTTGTAAATAGGCCTTAAGCCAAAAATAATAATCTCGTAGTATCGTTGTAATGCTCGGGAAATTATCAGAAGTTCAGTGTTGTTGAAGTCGTTGTAATGTCCGGAAGAATACAACGCTGATTCAGCATTTGTAATCGGGTAACTTTTCTTAAGTATTTATGTTTGTTTTTATCTTTTTCGTTGTTATAATGTTTCTAGGCTAACTCTAATAACTAGCCAAAGTTATGTAATCGTTTTATTTAGATCTTTTCGGTAAAGGAATGCTGTCTAAGTAAAATTGACTAAAATTGAGTTAATTGAATCTTTTTCTATTCTGTAACGTATTGATAATATTCGGATTGACGTAATTAACCAAGATGAATCGCACCATATAACCTAACGATGAACCCGACCGAGAGAAGTTAGGATATGAGATAAAAGATAGAAAACCGGAGGGTAAAATTGGCCGTCGAAAGCGTGACTACGGAATCCTATTTCCTACCCGGGGGCAGATTTGTCTTGGGAAAGATTAATCTTATTAAAATTGTGCTCAAGATCGTAATAATGTTAAAATCAACAGTTTAATTAAAACTAACACCGGAAAGTTAAATCAGTCCACCTGACAACCGGAGCCTTTTGAATAACATCGGCCGTCTGACAAACGGAATAACCTCTTTTATCCGGGGTAGATTTGTACTCGGTACATGTTCAGACTAACTGAGATTAGCATGGGGCAGTTGTGGAGATTGAACTGATGACAATGACATATGACAATTTCATACGCTCGTGTGAGGAGGAATTGTTAACCTCAGGAGTGCACCGTTTCATTTACTCAATTGGACCTAAAATAAAAGGAAAGATCGAGCACATTCCGTCTACTGAAAAGATCGTATAAATCAATTATATAAACTTTGGCTAGTTCTATAAAATTATCTGTCTAGTTCTATATATTGGTATCTATATATTTATATCTATATATATACTTTGCAATCTATGTACATCTATATATATTTATATATCTATATATATTATATTAGAATAACTTTTAAATTACGCATTTATTTTATGTTGACTAGAATAGTAGTGATCTGTGTTATAAAATTGCGGTTTAGATCGAGTTAATAATGACTCTTTGGTGTTTAACCACACGTAGAAGAATTACCAAGTTCCACGAGGATTCGACACTGACTCACCATACTAGCACTCTGATTTGACCCGATACTTTGCCGGTTAAGGATTTGGTTTAGCACTCACGAAAAGGCAAATTGTCAGATTTGGCGCCGTTGCGGGAACGTCGCTAATTTCTTTTTTTATGTGTCTATGGTTACTACTTGTATTAGCTCAAAATTCTCGAGAATAATTCAACACTTTTCTTATCTCATTTCTATTTTATTTTTCGTTGGTACCTACCTTATAGGTAAATTACCAATTTTTACTACTATTAATTTCGTGTTATTTTCTATTTTCATTAGTTGATGACCAGAAGTGGTAAGGCCCCACTCACTCCTTATAAGCCTGACATAAACACTTATGAAAGGCAGTTAAGAATAGAGAGTAAACGTGGTCATACTAGTCAGGGAAATCCTGACCAAGAATCATCTTCAAACAGAAATACGAGAATGTTGAAACTAGTGATGAAACAAATGAACAGAGGATAGATCATGCTCAGGGCATGGACAAAACCCCGTTAACCCTAATAATAATATAAATAATCGAATCGGAACCGAATAATCGAAATAACCCACCAAACCCGAGACCTATCTCGTGATCAAACCATAAGAAGAAACCGGACTAATAATCCCATACTTTTACCCAATGAAGGAGCGAATAATTTGAGATTAAATCTCATCTTTTGGTTTAATTGATGCAAGAGCCCAATTCTAGGAGAGGATGATGAAGATCCACATCATCATCTCTATCTTTTGAAGAACTATGCAATCTGACCAAAAGTCAAGGTGCTCATAAGGAATTGACGAGGATGACTATGTTTCCTTTTTCTCTAAAAGGACGAGGCCGAGATTGGTTTATGTCTCTTCCACATCATTCACTTACAAGTTGGGAGGAGATTCAAAATGAATTTCGAAACAATATTTCACTCTGGACGAAATTTGGAATTAAAAGTCGAGGTTGCTAACTTTAGACAAGGATCCGAAGAAACACTTGGGAATGCAGGAAAGATTTAAAAATTGTTAAGAGCCTGTCCCGATCATGGTTATTCCTTAGATATGCAAATTCAACTTTTCTCGTCAGTAAATTAAGGAAAGACTCACGTCTTTGATGTAGATCATGCATGTGGTGGTTCTTTAATGATGAGTGAAGCTCAAATAGTTTACGATGCTATAGAAAAGATTTCCAAAAATAACAGAATGTGGGAAACCGGTTCTAGTACCAGAAAAGTAGCTTTTGCAGGAGAATGTAAATCTAACACGGAAGTTCTAGCACATTTAGAAAATTTGAGTAGGAAATTTGATGGCCTACAATCGAAAAAAACCAAAGTTCAGAAAATAGTACACTAACTGAATACTCAAATCAGGATAATATGCCATTAGGAATTGAAGAACCAACAGGATATTCAAGAGAGGAGGTGAGTTTTCTTCAGCAGCATAGGAATTTGAACAATGCATACTCAAACTCGTTTAATGCTATTAGAAGAGATCACCCTACTTATCGATGGTCTGAAAACCCTAGTAAGCAAGGACAACCGCCATATCCAGTCCCATATAGGAATAATAATCAAGTTTATCAGGAAAATACATCTAATCAGAATTTACAATCGTTACCTAGATCCTATCCTCAACGTACCACTCAAAGTATACCAGTAACTCAAAGTTCAACTCAACCTGCAGAAGGAGTTGAAAAATGGGAAAAACTAATGGAAAATATGATGGGTGTAGTATCTACTCAAGCTAAGAATATGGAAACAATGATGACTTCTATTAGTACGATACTTAAAGATATGAGTACAATGAAAACATCTATGAGTGGACATGATACCGAATGAGAACGATAGAAGCCTCATTGAGAAATATGGAAGATCACTTGAGTAGGGATGGTGAACGTAACAACGATGAGACCACGGGAGGATTACCAAGCAATCTTGAAAGAAACCCAAGAGAGGTAAATCTTTGTGATTACGAGAAGTAGAAAACTCTGTGGTAGTAATGGGGTAGAAAACTTCGGGAATAATGAAGTAGAAAATGATTTAGATGAAAAAAATGATGAAACTAAAGATGAAATTGAATTCACTCGATGAGGAAGAAGAAATTATAGAGAATTTCTTGAAAAGGAATAAGTTTGGAACACGAGAATGAAGGTGAAAAATGGGTAAAAATCCCTAGGATTTTGAAGGATCCCATGGATAAAGATTTAAGGAATTTATTTAAGGAACATGTTAGAGTAGAGGATAACGAAAACAAGGATGAAAAACATTAAGCACTGAAGGAATCTGGAGTAGAGATTGATTCGGGGAATGTTTTAAAAGAAAAAATTCAAGAACCTGATACTTGGCGATCAAGTAATACTCAAAATTTTAAGGAAAAAGGAAAAGAGAAAATGACTTTGGGATCAAAGGTTGTAGATTTGGAATCTTTACCTTACCCACCTAAAGATCAAATTAAAAGATTAAAAGCGATCGAAGTATGCTCGTTTCCTTGATACTTTTTCGTCATATTCATGTTAATATCCACATTATCGAAGCTCTAATTAGTATGCTTGCTTATGGAAAGTTTAAAGATATTCTGTCAAACAAGAAAAAATTAGAGGAATATGAGAATATATGCCTAAATGAAGAATGTTCTCATAGTTTTGCAACATAAGTTACCACCTAAACTGAAAGATCTGGAAGTTTTACCATTCCATGTGAAATTGGAGGATTTACATTTAAGAAGGTCTTATGTGATCTTGGAGCTAGTATAAATCTCATGTCTTATGAGGATTATAAGAAGCTAGGCATAGGAAATCTTACGAAAACTGAAATGACTCTGCAAATGGCAGATAGATCGATTAAAAATCCTAAAGGAATTATTGAAGACGTATTGGTTAAAATAGACAAGTTTTATTTTCCAGTAGATTTTGTAGTTATGGAAATGGAAGAAGGATATTCAGCGCCACTTATCTTAGGTCGACCATTTCTAGCTACAGGAAGAACTTTAATAGATGTCCAGAAAGGAGAATTAATTCTGAGAGTCAATGAAGAGGAAGTTTCTTTCAATATTTTCAAAGCTATGAATCATCCATACAAATCACCAGAATCATGTTCTTTTATAGAAGATATTCATTCTGTCTATGATAATCAGTTACCGACTTTTGAAGACAGATTAGAAGAATGCTTAACTCTGTCTATCTATAAGGAAGATGAGAAAGACACTGAAATGAAAGAGATAATCCTTTATCTAGATAAAGGAAGTTTTACTTTTAAACCATCATGGCATAAGTAATTGGAATTAGAACTAGAAGGACCAGTTCTTAAACCATCATTGGAAGATCCACCTAAGAATCTGGAATTGAAACCGTTACCTTTAAATCAAGTATGCTTTTCTTGAAACTAATAATCTATTACGGTTATTATTTCATCATCTTTAATCGAGCAACAAGAAGATCAATTACTTAGAATGTTGAAAAAGCATAAGAAAGCTTTTGGATGGACAGTTGCCGATATTCGAGGTATTAGCCCTGAGATTTGCGTTCATAAGATAATTCTGAAGGAAGAGGCTAAACCTTGTATTCAACCGCAACGCCGCCTCAACCCAAATTTGCAGTTAATTTTTAAGAAAGAAGTCATTAAGCTATTAGAAATGAGGATAATATTTCCCATATCAGATAGTGAATGGGTTAGTCCAACTCAAGTTGTACCAAAGAAAGGAGGTTTCACAGTGAAAGAGAATGAAAGGAATGAATGGATTCCGACAAGAGAGATTACCGGTTATCGAATGTGCATTGATTTTAGAAAACTAAATGATCATACTAAGAAAGATCATCATCCACTTCCATTCATAGTTCAGATGTTGGAACGTTTAAGTGGACATAAGTATTACTGTTTCTTAGATGGTTATTCAGGATATTTACAGATATTCATTGCAGCAGGTGATAGAGAAAAAACTACTTTCACTTGTCCTTATGGAACTTTTGCTTATAAAGGAATGCCGTTTGGTTTATGTAATGCACCAGCTACGTTTCAAAGATGTATGATGGCTATATTTGCTGATATGGTTGAAAAATTCTTAGAAATTTTTATGGATGACTTTAGTGTTTACGGAGATTCATTTGATGTTTGTGTGTTACACTTAGAACGAGTGTTACATTTGTGAAGATACCAATTTAGTACTAAACCGGGAAAAATGTCACTTAATGGTATCGAAGAAATTGTTTTAGGTCACGAATCTCACGAAGAAGGTATTGAAGTTGACAAAGCTAAAGTCGAGGTGATCGAAAAGTTACCCCCACCCGTTAATTTAAGAACTCTAAGAGGATTTCTCGGACATGCAGGATTTTATAGAAGATTCATAGCCGATTTTTCAAAAATAGCAAAGCCTCTAAGTCATTTACTTGAAAAGGAAGTACCTTTTAACTTTGATAGTAAATGTATGGAAGCTTTTCGGACCTTAAAAGCGAGGTTGACTCTCTGCACCAAGTATTAGTAGCACCAGATTGGAGTTTGCCGTTTGAGATTATGTGTGATCTGAGTGATTTAGTTGTAGGAGTCTGTTCTAGGTCAAAGATATAACAAAATTCTCAAAGCTATTTACTATGCATCCCACACACTAAACGCAGACTCGACTTAATTATGCAACTCTGAGAAAAAAGAACTCATATTGTAATTTTTGCCTTAGATAAGTTTAGATCGTATATTGTTGGTTCTAAGGTCATAATTTATACAGACCATTCAGCACTGAAGTATTTACTCAATAAGAAAGATGCTAAACCACGTCTTCTTAGATGGATTCTCTTACTTCAAGAATTTGATATAGAAATTAAAGATAAAAAAGGAAGTGAGAATGTAGTAGCAGATCATCTAAGTAGAATGGAAAATGATGAAGAAATAGGAATTGAAATTAAAGATTCATTTCCTGATGAACAACTATTTAGAATAGATACTCCTTCAACCATGCAGTTATTAAAAAATAGAATTCCTTCTAAGGAAATATCACCTTGGTTTGGAGATATCATTAATTACTTAACATGTGATTATATTCCGTCTCATTGGACTTGGCAACAGAAAAAGAAGTTCTCTTATGACTTAAAATTCTATTACTGGGAGGAACCAGACCTTTTCCGTAAATGTTCGGATGGGATAATCAGAAAATGTGTGCCTGATAATGAAATTTTAAGTGTTTTATCATTTTGTCATGATCGTGAGGGAGGAGGTCATCATGGAGGTTGGAAAAGCTGCTTTTAAAGTTTTACAATGTGGTTTTTATAGGCCTGCACTATATAGAGATGCTTATAAGTATGTTAAATCTTGTGAATCTGTCAAAAATGGGGAAATGTATCTAAAAACATGAAATGCCTATGCAACCTATTTTAGAATGTGAGTTATTTGATGTTTGGGGTATAGATTTCATGGGACCTTTCCTATATCTTTTGGAAAAAGATTTATTCTTGTAATGGTAGATTATGTCTCGAAATGGGTAGAAAGTGAAGCTCTTCCCACTAATGATACCAAAGTTGTCATACGATTCCTTAAAAGAATATATTTACGGATATGGCATTCGAGGGCAATCATTAGTGATAGAGGTTCACACTTTTGTAATAGACCATTTACTAAGATAGTTGAAAAATATGGTGTAAGCATAAGTTAGGAAGCGCCTATCATCCGCAAACCGGTGGGCGAGGTAGAGGTGTCAAATAGAGAAATCAAAAGAATCGTGGAAAAGCAGTTGATTCAAATCGTAAAAACTGGGCAGTTAAATTAGATGATGCATTATGGGCGTACAGAACAGCTTTTAAAACACCAATTGGTTGTTATCCCTATAAGCTAGTCTTTGGTAAGTCTTGTCATCTCCCAGTTGAGTTAGAACACCGAGCCTTTTGGGCTATTAGATTTCTAAATTTCGATCCTAAGGCTGTCGGTGATCATAGATTGCTTCAATTAATAGAACTAGAAGAATTTCGTCTCGATTCTTATGAAAACGCTCGAATCTACAAAGAACGCACGGAATCTTTCCATGATAAGAGAATCTTTAAGCGTGAGTTCCATGTAGGTGATCGAGTGCTTTTGTACAATTCACGTTTAAAGTTGTTTCCAGGTAAGCTTAAGTCAAGATGGACAGGTCCATTTAAAGTAACAAGGGTTTACAAAGCGAGTACATTGAACTAAGCGATGGAAATTCAACTTTTATAGCCAATGGCCACATAGTAAAGTTATTTGTGGAGGGAAAATGAATCACACTTGAAAGAAGAAGTAATGTTACTGATTGATCCCCCGACAAATTGAAAAAGCAGAGGAAAACAAAAGAACCAAAAAGCAGAGAAACTGGAATCAGCCGAATACCAGGTGCTATCTATCTTTACTTTTCTCGTGTTTTTATTTATGTTTAAACTATTTTCGTCTTTTACGGATAGGCGTAAAAGAAGCTGGATGTCTTTTAGATAGATTAGGAGTTTTATTTTACTTTTGAAATTAGGCCTTGATAAAGATGTCGCGTTTTCTATAGAAGCTTTAGTTTTTGAACAAAACAAGAAATTGTTGAGAGAGATCAGATTGAGAGAAGTTTGTAATGGAACATCAAGAAGTGCGATAAAAAGAAGGGCAAAGTTTACGATAAGATGCAGAATCTGTGGAAAAAGTGAACATGTTGGACGATGTGGGAAAAACACAACCAAATCCAGGATGAGTGTTTGAATATTGTTAGGAAGGAGCGATTAGGTGGTTATCCGAAAATCCCGATGGAATTCGAGAGATAATTCAAATGCTTCGTTTTTAGGAGTTAGGTTGATTGAGCGTTATATCGTAACTCTGGAAGATTTAGAAATCGAAGAATCAGGAACCCCTTAAGTTTCGAGTCTTTTCTTATATCTTATTTTATAAAATTTTCGTATAACTTCTAAATTTTTTATAAAATTGGATCTTTATAAAATTTGAGGAGTTTTATAAAAGTTTTATAAATTTTTTTTTAGTTTTTATTTAGATGATTTATAAGAGTTAATAAGAATTTATTAAATTTTTATAAGCTTTTTATTAAGTGTTATAAAAAATTTATTAAATTTTTAGAAATTGTTATAAAATTATAAAATTTCCTTCAAATTTTATTTTTTTAAAAAAAGTTTTTTAATCAAGTTTTATAAGAATTTTATAAGTTTTAATCAACAAAAATCATAAAAATAAGAAAATCGGAAAAACTGAAAAAAAAAATGGGCACGGACCAATCCGGCCTTAACCCGGACCGGTCCGGGGTCAAAATTAGGTAAAAACGGGGACTCCTCTTTTCTTTCCCTCTTCTTCCCCAATTTTTTTTACAGCCGCAAAACAGCCAAACCCCACCACTCGAAAATTTTTATCAATTCTTCCACAAAAATTCACCTCTCACACTACCACTACTTGATTTCTTCCTCTTTTCATCTCTTCTCTTCTACACAAATATTAAAAAAATCAAAAGGGAGCAAAAACAAGCTACATTTCATTCCGGCGACTTTACAACTTTTCCGGCCTATTTTTAAACGTTGTGTTCTTTATAAGGTATAATTTAGCTTATTTAGTTATCAATTTCGTATTTTTCATAATTTTTTAGATTAATTTCAACTATTTTGATTTTTGAGTGTGTTGTGACATTTTTATTTTTTTTGTTGTTTTTGTTGTTGATTGGCAACACCAATATCGTAGAATGGCTGAGTCGAGTAGGAAAGGCTCTAAAAAGCGAAAGTCAAACATTCCCATATCAACTCCTGTCGTAGGCACAGTAATTTTATCATCTGAGGAAGAAGCTGTAAGCTTTGAGAAAACCGCATCACCTGAGGCTAAGAAAGCGTATGAGAAAATTTATAGTAAATGTGATGTGTTGGTTGAAAAAGGATTAGACTTGGATGACTTAGGTGATGAAGTTAAGGATATCTTTAGAAAGCGTCGGTGGTTAGATTTAGCGACGAGAAGGGAAGGGAGATTAACACGACTCTAGTAGTTGAGTTCTATTCGGTTTTATCTACACTTTCACGGGAGCGACTTACTCGATGCCAGCTGTGCCCCCTTAGAGCCATAAATATTCCTTTTAGCCACAAGTCATAAATGCAATCCTAGGAGTTGAAGTTTTTTTTTCGATGAGGAGGATTACGGGGTAGTTTATAATCTAGATGATCCCGCAAGCTTTGAGCAGATCGCCTGAGAGCTCGAATATTTTTGACCCAACATTTGTGTGGGTAGAAAATCGGTTTAACTATGGGAATTGTTTTAGAGGTTGAGGGCAATTAAAAGATTTATTAGCCATAATCTCTATCCTTCTCGTAAACATCTTGCTTTTGGAAAGGAAGATGTTTGTATCGCAGGCGATGGTAAGCGATGTTAGAGTGGATGTTGGAAAGGTCATGGTTAAAAGAATTTTTGAGAGTATTGTCATTGCCAGACCAGGGAGTCATCTGTACTTCCCTTGTTTTATCTCTGATTTATGTCGTAGGGTGGGAGTACCAGTCCTGCTAATGACAAATTATCTCTGGCGGATGCCAATTTGATTGGACCGAGTTTGTTGCACTTCCGGATGGTAGTATACGCTCTTTGCTTAGAAGGCGTCAAACTCAACCACTCCCTTTGATTTTCACATCTTCTTCTTTTCCATCTTTTTCGGTCGGCCTCAACAAACTCCTTTCTCCAACACTATCACCTATGATATGTTTCAATCTTTAGTGACAGATGTTGCACGTGGTCAAGCCAACATGGCTTTATATGCTGAGAGTAATAGGCGGTGGTGTGATGATATTCGTAGAGGTTTAGAAGGAAGGCAGCGGTTAGCCGTAATCCTACTTTTGATGATCCCGCTATCCACCTTGTCGATCGAGATCCTTATACCTTACGAATGGGTAACACATATTCCACCACCGTCGAGCTTTCATCCATCGTCATATCCTTTGGAAGCCAATCTAGTGGAGCAGTGTATTTTTAACAGTGTTCGAGAGACCCGATGATGTCTAGTTGGGGAGGATTCGCGAGTTTGCACACATCACGACCGGCATGAGTTCGTTGGGTCTTGATAGTTGATCAGGACCACGACTACGATTCGACCACCCGACTTCTCGATCGTTTCGGGTTCAAGCTTTCACGTCGATCCAGAGGAAGACTACGAAGAAGATTGAATTTAATAACTATGATTGATTAAACATTTTCTGCACATTTCATTTTATTCGACATTTGTCATTTAGATATTGGTTTGTTTTCATTTTCGTTTATTTTGATTTTATAGTCGTCTTATCGAAATTTGGTTTGCATTTTAAATCGTTTTAGTTTTTATAAAAACTATAAAAAAAACCAAAAATGATTTTTGTATAATTACTACGTCATTCTACAAAAATATAATGTGTCGCTTTTATCCGTTTGTATCAAGTTTAATTAACCATTATAAAGTATCTTCAAGGAAAAGGTATGTATTGTTCAAAGACGTGAAGTAAAAAACCAAAATACAACTTGACTTTTACCTCTGTCCTCAGTAAAAGCAGGATGAGGCCGGACCGGTCCGGCCTATTCCCGGACCGAGCCGTGAAGAAAAAAGGGGTGAGTCATTCTTGAGTCCGTCTAATGCATCCACGTATGTAAACTTTTCCATCTATTAAAGGAGGTAAGGGCATGAGTAAACATTATCATTCACTGCCTTTCCTTTTACTTTCAACTCTGTTTTAAAATTTTCATCTAATTTTAAATGTCGAACCACTCCTCACCGTCAGTTAATTCATACGAGCCTCACACACCGGATTTTCCGGAATCTCAAGCTTCCACTCAGGATATAGTTGTACACCCTCGATTTGCTAATTCTCCAATCCAGTTGGAGAATGGTTTAAATGTCAATAAGATTGATCAATGGGGAAAAATTATTATTCGAAGTTTTGGTTGGAAAAAATTTGTCAGTACACCGAGAGGTAGGATAAATGTCTCGATAGTGCGAGAATTTTATTCTGCACTCATGACGACGTCCATGATCGATATCACTCAGTTGTGTCGGTAAGAGGAGTGGTTGTTCTCTCTCTTCTTACATTATCAACCAAATTTTTGCAATTCCACCGGTTTCAATGCAAAGCATTTTGAGATGGAATGGGGATTACAAAATCCACACAATCAATTAAACAGAGTCCATGAGTCTTTCCAATGTCTGTTTCCACTTTTCGACACAAATCACGAAATGTCTACTAGTGCTTTACTTCCACACCTAAAGGCGTGGAAACATTTCATTAATTCTAGGGTGTATCCTACTTGGGATTTTGGGAGCCTTAGTGATAATGAAATGCTTTACTGTGTATGCTTTGGCAGTTGGTTTATTTGTCGATTGGGGAATTTTGATTCAAAGGACGGTGTTGGAGTTTGCTATCACAAGAGGCAGTAGGGGCAAACCTATGCCTAATTCATGGATGATATCGCACCTGTGTACTCAGATGAGTGGAGTGGTAGAATTGGAGACGGATGAGATTTTTCCGTCTAGAGATAGTCGAGTTGGATTGTTACCGGTTGATACACGGGTTGTTAAATCTACGATCTAGATGGTTGGTTGGTGGTTTGTTTAGGATGTTTTAATAAGTCAACTTTAGTTAAGTTTGAAGTTTTTTTTAGTTAAGTTTTTGTTTTTCTTTTAATTTGTATTAATCTATCTTTTTTAATATATATGTCTCAGTTTTTTTTTAAGTTTGTTTGTTTTTAATGATATAATTAGTATACGCTAAACATAAAATCAGAATAATAACGATAATAGATAATTTTAATTTTATTTTCCAACCTACTTATTTATTACTCATTGAACATCGGGACGATGCCACTTCGTAAGTGGGGAGTAAGAGTTAGGTTAGAAAATTCATTAAAATTTTCAAAAATAGTTATAAATTATAAAATTATCAAAATTTTTATTACTTATTTTCAATTTTTTTAGTAGTTAATATGAATAAGAAATGATATAATTTGGAAGAATAAGTTTTTAATTAAGTAAAGTATATTAGATATATTATAATTATATCTTATGTCTAATTTAGATTTTAATAAGATTTTAAGTTTATATAATTGAGTAATTAATATTAGATATTGTTTTCATGAAATTATATAAGTATGTTGATAATTATAAGTAAAATTTTTTAGAATCATTTTCTTTTCAATATGAATTATGAGTTTGGAATTGGACTAGGAATGTCGATTTTTGGCACCACAAAAATATAATTATAGCCAAATAACCTACCTCAGCCTTGATTAGAATGATCGAGACCTCACTCGAAATTGCTATTGTGATTAATTAGAAATAACCAACCTTTAGCTAATTTTGGTCTACATTTCCTTGAAATTCCGCAAGTTTTGTACGTACTTATGAAAAGAGATGGAGACATAAAAGCTATGTTTTGGTATATGCTGAGATTGGAAAGATTAGATAAGTATTAGTATATTCGATCTTACCTCATGACACTTGCAAGATAGTCGATTTTGGTAATAAGTTCGGATATATTAAATTAAGAACGAAGCACCATATTTACACAAAATTAATCGAATACCAGGTATCTTCCTTATCTGTGATCGATTTAATTAAAAATAAAAAAGAATATATCGGTTGTAGCTACCAATGATTTGAGTGAGTAGGTATTATCACGAAATGTCCTATATCACTATGAGGTTAAAAGCTCCCGATTGCCTGATGATAGTAGTCCAGCTAGGGTATTATCTCGAAATGTCCTATTGCTGGGAATGAAGGCAACATAATGAAAAAGAAAAAGTCGAATCATAAGATCCCAAGAATGATTACAAGTTTAAGGAAACCAGACTTGTAATTTTCGATCGAAAGAGTAGTACTCCGATCAATCTTGATGAAGCAATGCCTATAAGTTTTATTTTCTACACACACTCACGCTTTTAGTTCTTAATCTTGAAAAAAAAAAAGAGAAAATCTGGAAAAAAGAGAGATGTTATTAATCGATGATTATTTTTGATCAAGAATATGAAGATGTAGACGCACGACTTGCTCTTTTCTTTTGATTTCCTTTTTCCGATTAACCAACATCTTGAGCCTAAATTTATAGGCCATTTTTGTCGACTACGACCGAGTTCCAATTTTGTGATTTCATAATAGTTGCGATTAAAAATAATTACGATATTTTATTTATACTTATTAAGTGTTACATGTACAATTTTATCTAAATAATATTTAATGTTTAAGTTATTTTAGTTATATACTCTTTCTGTCTTCTTAAGATTTTAAATTAAGAAATGTAATATATTTATAATATTGACAATATAAATTAAATTAAAAATTATAATCGATCAATTATATTATCTTTTTTATTATCGCTTATTTTTTTCTTAGGGACGATCAAAGTTTAAGTGGGAATAGTTGATAAACTACTTTTATATGATTAAATATACGTTATATTATTATGTTTTATCAACGAATTCTATATAAAATATATGAAATTATGGTATAAATAGTATGAAATGTTAATCTTTATAATTTAGAGTAGTTAGTAGTAATAATAGTAAAAAGTTGTAATTTTGTGCCGATTTTAGTAAATCGGAGTGTCGTGTCAGATTTACGTGGGTATTTGTGGTATTTTATTGCAGATTTATAAGTCGAGACCCCGAGAATCAACATGGTGAATTATAATCATATCTTTGGAATGATTTAGAGAGTGCCACGAGTTTAAATGGTCAATTGAATAGCTTAAGTGGTCAAGTGGCCAATCAATCTGGTTAAGTGGTAATCGAGAAATGTCTTCGACAAACGAATGGCTCATCAAAACGACGTTATCTGAAGAAGAGTTCTTCACGAAAGTTGTAGATTCTCCCGAGAGCTTTCCGATGCCGCTTGAATCATGATTTTTGGAGGTCCAGAACTCGAGATATGAATTTTAGAAGTTTAATAATTATATATAATTATAATTATATATCCGCACATGCTGATTGCAATCAAGGAGGTGGGAGTAATCATTAGTCCGGACCGATCCGGCTTAATCTCGGACCGGTCCGGCCCTAGGAGTTTCATCTATAAAAGGAGCTCAGTTGCAGATCAAAACGTTTGTACCAATATATATATCACTCTCTATATATATATATTCTCCTTCTATTTTTCTTTTTTATTTAGTAGTTGTAAATAGGCCTTAAGCCAAAAATAATAATCTCGTAGTATCGTTGTAATGCTCGGGAAATTATCAGAAGTTCAGTGTTGTTGAAGTCGTTGTAATGTCCGGAAGAATACAACGCTGATTTAGCATTTGTAATCGGGTAACTTTTCTTAAGTATTTATGTTTGTTTTTATCTTTTTCGTTGTTATAATGTTTCTAGGCTAACTCTAATAACTAGCCAAAGTTATGTAATCGTTTTATTTCGATCTTTTCGGTATAAGGAATGCTGTCTAAGTAAAATTGACTAAAATTGAGTTAATTGAATCTTTTTCATTCATGTAACGTATTGATAATATTCGGATTGAGCGTAATTAACCAAGATGAATCGCACCATATAACCTAACGATGAACCCGACCAGAGAAGTTAGGATATGAGATAAAAGATAGAAAAACCGGAGGGTAAAATTGGCCGTCTGAAAAGCGTGACTACGAATCCTATTTCCTACCCGAAGCGATTTGTCTTGGGAAAGATTAATCTTATTAAAATTGTGCTCGAGATCGTAATAATGTTAAAATCAACAGTTTAATTAAAACTAACACCGGAAAGTTAAATCGATCCGCCGACAACCGGAGCCTTTTGAATAACATCGGCCGTCGACAAACGGAATAACCTCTTTTATCCGGGGTAGATTTGTACTCGGTACTGCTCGAGACTAAGCGAGATTAGCATGGGGCGGTTGTGGAGATTGAAGCGATGACAATGACATATGACAATTTCATACGCCGTGTGAGGAGGAATTGTTAACCTCAGGAGTGCACCGTTTCATTTACTCAATTGGACCTAAAATAAAAGGAAAGATCGAGCACATTCCGTCTACTGAAAAGATCGTATAAATCAATTATATAAACTTTGGCTAGTTCTATAAAATTATACATCTAGTTCTATATATTGGTATCTATATATTTATATCTATATATATACTTTGCAATCTATGTACATCTATATATATTTATATATCTATATATATTATATTAGAATAACTTTTAAATTACGCATTTATTCTATCTTGACTAGAATAGTAGTGATACGTGTTATAAAATTGCGGTTTAGATCGAGTTAATAATGACTCTTTGGTGTTTAACCACACGTAGAAGAATTACCAAGTTCCCTGAGGATTCGACACTCTGACTCACCATACTAGCACTACAGTTTGACCCGATACACTGTCGGTTAAGGACTGGTTTAGCACTACGAAAGGCAGCTGTCAGATTTCTGGCGCCGTTGCCGGGGAACGTCGCTAATTTCTTTTTTATGTGTCTATGGTTACTACTTGTATTAGCTCAAAATTCTCGAGAATAAGTCAACACTTTTCTTATCTCATTTCTATTTTATTTTTCGTTGGTACCTACCTTATAGGTAAATTACCAATTTTTACTACTATTAATTTCGTGTTATTTTCTATTTTCATTAGTTGATGACCAGAAGTGGTAAGGCCCCACTCACTCCTTATAAGCCTGACATAAACACTTACGAAAGGCAGTTAAGAATAGAGAGTAAACGTGGTCATACTAGTCAGGGAAATCCTGACCAAGAATCATCTTCAAACAGAAATACGAGAATGGCTGAAACTAGTGATGAAACAAATGAACAGAGGCTAGATATTTGTGAAGGTTGATCATATTGCAAATAGGCATTGGTGTGTTGAAACTGAAAACTTGGAGGACTCCCCACTCATTGGTGTATGGTGATGTGTATGGGTTGAACTGATAATATGGTTGGAATCCAAATCCCATACCACCAAAATTAAAGCCTCCAAATGAGTAGGGAGAAGATCCCTCATAGCCATACAAATCCATACACTGTGATTCAAGGGAAAAACAAGAACACAATCACGGTATCTAGTCACCACCACTACCGTAGTTGATGGTGTGACTCTTCAACCAAAAACTAACATTAAGGAAGAAGAAAAAAAAAGAAAAAAAAACGACCTAAGCCTAAGTCTTCAAATGACTTATGAGATATCGATTATCCCCAGCAACGGTGCCAGAAAACTTGATGACCAAAATAGTAACGACCACCTTAACCGGCAGAGTACGGGTCGGAAGCACTATAGAGGTGAGCAAGGTCGTATCCCACGAGAAATCAATCGAGTACCAAAGTCATTATCGAACTTAGTTTAGGCGAATCAAAGTTTGTTCACGGTAATTATACTACAACGATATTTAAACGAGAGATAAAGAGAGAAAGAGACATAGCCAAATAACAATCCAATTGAATACCTTCGCCTCTCTAATCGATTATTTGGGAATGGGAACTACCAGCCAACCATCCTAATGCTTATATCGACTTATTCGTGGGTGAAAACTCCTAAGATAGTACTAGACTCCATGCAACAACCTAGTACCCTTTGCCCAGTTCAACAGTCTGCCTTTAAGGATTTAACTGAACGGAACAAGATAAACGCTCTAGAGCCGCTCGATTTACACCGACAAATTAAACCTTATTACCCAATCGATCTAAACAACTCAGTCAATTGTAAATAATAATCTTAAAACAATTTCCCACACCCCTTCGCAACATACATTTATAAAAGTGGTGTGTGTGTTCATGAACTAGGTGATCAAGCTAATTCATGCATTAAGAACAAGTTTTAAGACAAGAATTCGTTGATATAACAACAATTAAACAATACTCATTCCCAATTTCATAAAGTAAAGGGAGATTTCTTCAACATTCACATGGTTTGGCTATGATATAGTTTAGCTACACATTATATCTACAAAAGCAAGAATCCAACATGAAATTAAAGCCATAAAACTAGAGAAGAAACGAAATTGATTACCGAAAACGTAGAAATTCGGGTTTAGATCAAGCACCATCAACACCCATTGTCATTTAAGGAAGATGAACCAAAATCATACAAAATCCAAGATTCTTCAACTAGAAACTAAGCTAGATTAACTTTAAACTAAGTAAACTTGAAGTAGAAGTGAATCTAAAGAGCTAAAAGGGATGAAAGTTGATAGAGGGTTCTTAGTTTTTACAAAGTATTCGGCCTCCTTTCAATAAAAACGCAGCAGAAAATATATATAGGGTCCCGAAATATGCAGAAAAAAAGCTTGGTGCGAGAGCACTACATCTGGTGCACCCGCACCGGAGGCTCTGTATCAAAAAATGAACTTTCTGTCCGTTCGGTGGGCCAAGATCTGGATCAGTGCGCTTTGCACC
The DNA here is from genome assembly GCA_026214975.1 of Gentiana macrophylla. Taxonomy (NCBI): domain Eukaryota; kingdom Viridiplantae; phylum Streptophyta; class Magnoliopsida; order Gentianales; family Gentianaceae; genus Gentiana; species Gentiana macrophylla. The sequence goes on from CM047808.1 coordinate 702,468, forward strand.
TTTGGATCCGCAACTTTTAGCACAGACGGCCTTCAGTAATTTGGTAATGTCTTCGCGTGTAGAGCTCCGATGTGAGTAATTCAAAGTGAATTGGAAAGCTCATTCAATTATCTACAACTTTAATGAAGACTACAAATCCAGAAAATGGCTCCAACATAGCTCAAATTGCAGATAAAGTGAATGTAAGACGTAAACACCAACTATATTTGATCCGTTTCCATCCCCGGGCTTCGGTTATGCCACTCTAAGTCTCATGCCTTGTCTTCCGGGCTCATGACTCACCTAGATCCTGCATCACAACATTCAAACACATACCAAGCATAACCCCGCAAGATAACTAGGGCTCGAAAAGTGTCAAAATACCGTAAAATGGTGAGGTTTTCCATCTAGTTGACAGTTTGCCTCAAAGTGTGTGTGCAATGCATTTTGCCCTATAAATGGTCTAAAACTACCCAATACAAGCCAAAAGTGTCATAAATGGGGGTTAAAACATGCACCGAAGCATAGTAAACTTGACTCTCATCATGAAGCCGCAATCATCGGATTTGCCTTCCAATCTTCCCAAACTAACTTTTTGAGACAATTAGCATTTGAAAGCCAAGAGAAGGACAAACTTTGACTCTCTCTGAAAAATAATTCCGGATTAATGACAATAGAATTAAAGATGACTTTGGTTCTATGATTCCAAATAACCTAGGCAGCGATTCCAAATAACGCTGACCATAAACGGTAAAACAGAGACGATGAAGACGAACCAGCATTTAGGAAGACATAAATCACTGAAGGAATGTGCATTTAGCCCAACGATCTTACACCAACTTAAAACATGCGTCCAAATCAAGAATGATACATCGCAGGCAAATGAAAGATGATTAACTGTTTCTTTAAGCTTATCCATTACTTGGATATGTGAAATGAAGAATAATACTAAAATTGAATATCAAAATGTCCGTCATAGCCGTATCCTAAATTTTTCCATAAATTCCGCACTCATGTATCTCGTATCCACGTATCTTTTATCCACGTATCCGTATCCATTGAGTTAGAGACCAACTCATGGTAACAAACGATTGGTTGATACACATGTCGAGCTTGCTAATAGAGATATTTTTGTCTCCATCATAATATAGTCGTTCTATTTGAATTTCTGACGGGTTTGTACATGAGGTTAGGTTGTTGGATCTCGACATTATTTCCAACATCATCAATAAAGGAAGCAGTTGGTTTGGATTAATTATTTCAAACTTATAGCATAGTGTCGAGTGCTTAATAATGCGTTAGGAAGGAATAAAATGACATGTAAAAAGATGTTTTACAAATACAAGAAATCATTCTACATTATAATATTCAATTCTAAAAATAATGGGATGTAAGGTTAGCCTTTTGATTTTTGAATAGACATAAAATTTATCGTTTCATATTTTTGGTAGAATGTAGTTGTCTTTTAGCAATAGTAATATATTTTGTAAATTTATTGTGGCCCAATTTTGATTATTTTCGTTAAAATTTCATTCAATTACAACATCCATGTGAATGAATGTTTGATGAAGTCAACATAGAAATAGATTTTGTTCTCCTAAACTAAAAAATATACTATCTATTTTGACTTAATGTGTACAAGTATATTTCGGTTGATAACTTATAAACATCTTAAAAAATCTGTTTTTGTTATAAAGATACTCATAATATGTGGATGTCCATTAGATATAATATCTATCTCCTCCGTGTAAAATACTAGCCTGAAGCTAGTTTACTTAATAGATAAGTCTCGGCTCAAACACGACAAAGTGGATAAGCATCGACGTAAATACATGATATAATCAACGGATGTATTTACACCATAAAGCTATATGTTAAATGTCACGTCTTTATTAATCGGTACCATATAAGATAATATCGATGACTAAGCATTAGCCGACTTTCTTAGTCATGTTGATCAGCCAACTTCCATGTATTTATATATGTACTATGTATATATGAAAGAAAATGAATAAAAAAGAATGACCACCCACTTGCAAAGTTTGCTCTTATCTTTGCTAATATTCTTTTATATACCTATCTTCTGCAGGTTAGAAGAAGATAATAACTTCTTAGATATCCTTAGATAGTTATATTTTATAACAGTTTTTTCCTTTATTGATTTGATGATTATATTTCCATATTTTAATTTCTAGTGCATAACCCTTTTGAAAAGTGAGGAGTGAAGGTGGGGTGGGTGGAAGTAGTTTCAAGTTTATAACACATTCAAAATGCGGTTGGGGTGGATTGGGGTGGAAGTAAGTTCAAGTGTATTAGGGCAGTAGTACTGACTCGTTTATTGAGTCCCTTTTAGTGACACCTGTCACGGATTTTTGCAATGAAAATAAACAAGTAATAAATTTATAAATCCGGTATACCCCAAGTGTAGGGATCGTAGCATAGCGATTAATACCGGAGTCGATCACAGGGAATCGAGGTTGTTTATCTAGTTTATTAATCTTCCTAAGATTGATACCATTATTATTAAAACCTAAAATAACAAAACGAAAAGATAAACTGGACAGAGGATTGTCAGTCCAAAGCCAGGGAAGATCGTTGCGAACATAACTAAACTATAAACGAGAAAAACAATAAAACTCATAAAAGCATGATAATGACTATAGCGATTTAACATAGAACAAGCAATGATCCACCGTCCCGCAACCCTCGCTTTCTTTCTAAGGTTATCTTATGATGATTTAATTAAACTTGTGATTCACCTAACAAATGTATGAACTCCTAATCTCTTAGGTAATTCGCCTATCAATCTTTTATCTTTCGATCTTAAAGATTAACGCTTCCAATTCAGAGGTGTAAGATTTATTCAATCTAACAATCTAGATATTCAACCTAATCAACTCTCGTTACTTATAGGTTAAAGATCCAATCTTTCCTATGGTGATCTAGGTTTACACCGACTCTCGTCACATAGTAAACATCAATAGCAAAACATCTCTCGATACAAATTTGCATAACACATAATTATAGAAAAGAAACAACTTTAATTAAAACTCACAAAATCATCCAAAGGGAGAAATAAAAACGCTGCAGAAAAGTTTCACATGCTTGCCCCAAGTTTGACCAGCTTCAAGCCATCCTCATGAATCGAACAAGAAGAAACGACATGAAATAAAAAAATCTAACTAACCTCGGTCGACAGAGCACAAGGCTCTGCCGACCGAGCCTGCCTCTGCTCAGAATTTAGGGTTCTCTGGCGGCTGCAGTCGATATGATATGATAGGGTTTAGAATGCGGCTATATATATAGAAAACTAGGTCGGTTATGCTTAAGTCGGCCGTGGACGCCCGTCCACTCCTTCTGGACGCCAGTTCAGTCTTCATAAAAATCTTTGAGTCGGGCCGAGCTAGATCAGACGCACGTCCCATGCAAAATTGGACGCTAGTTCATCAAAAACTTCAAAACTCTGAATCAGCTTCTTCTTCCTGGACGCCAGTCCATTCCCTTAGACGCCCGTCCACTGGACGGGACCTCAAACGCTCGTTCAACTTGTAAATCTTCATTCCAATCCTTAACTTGCATCTTCCTCCTTCCATTAAATCTCCAATTATGACATGTAAATGTACCTTCAAAACCATAAGAACACGCAAAGTGTAAACCATAGATAATTACCAATAAAATCACGAAATTAGCTCAAGTTTACACTTAAATACTTTTAAAACTCATTGAAATCCTGGCTATATATATATATATATATATATATATATTAAACAAGATTTTATTTCAGAGAAACATTTTCAAACTCACAAAGCCGAGTTTCTAGCTTGTTCGAGAGAGAAAAAAAAGGAAAAAACAAAACTAAAGATCAAAAAATTTCTTTTTCTTCCGAGTTCGAGTAATCTTCTGAGCCGGAGTAAACTTCTCTTCAAAAACCTAATCCGAAATATACTCACCCAGGTGAGATTTTGGATCTAAACTCATATATTGGAGCTCAGTTTGGAAAGAATCTTGACTATCTATACGTTCGATATCCAATGGATTGGATTGGTCTGTCTCGGGTATAGAAAGCATCTCAAAGAAATTTTTTGTGGTTAAACATTTAGAATCCTGAGCAACCTTGGCCAGCTGATTTGCAATAACAACATTTTGGCCCAATTCTTTGCTGACCTTCTTGGCATACTTATGTCTTGAGCTGCCCTTCAAAATCGGCTCAACAGTCTTCAAAACACACTCTTCCTTATGCCCAAGAAGTGCTGAAGTATCCAATTTTGTTGATTTGTGATTGCTTAAATCAACAAAATAATTACTTGTAACGACTCAAACCTTCTCCATCCACCCTTTTAACATAAGCATCGAAAAATAGCTTCTTCGTTTGATGGCATCGATTTTAAGGAATATGTGTAACGTCAATACGTAATAAATAGACAAGATATTTACTGTTGGAGAAAATAGAGGAAAAAATGGTTTTATCGATTTTTTAATCATTTACAACAACTATTTATTAAAGTTATCGAGACTTTTATTAAATCATTGGAAACTACGTGCTACGTAGTTGACAATAGGATTTAAAATCATTCAATTCGGAGTACGGGTGAATGAGATATTAACGCTTTAAGTTGTTGTGAGATTTGGAAGTGAAGTAGTGTAAAACTTTATCCCACATTGGAACATGAGTGTTCTAATGTCAAGTATTTATATGATGATAGTTGATTATTGGTATAAGCTCCTAGAGAAAGGGAGAGAGTTCAGAATGGTTGTAGACAGACGATGCTCTGCTAAAATTGCCACACGTGCGCACGCCGCCGCCGCCCCCCGTGCCCATTGACCTTAGGCTTGGGCTTGGGCTTGGGCTTGGGCTTTGGGGAGTTGGGACTAATCCTTAGGCTAGGCAAGTATTAAATTTTTGGACTCCAGGCCGAGACTGAATTAAACTTCATCCAAGTGAAGTGAAATTCAGCCAAGGGCAACGGCAGAGTGAAGCTAAAATTCAGCCAAGTGCCAGCGGCAGAGTGAAGCTGAAATTCAGCCGAGTGTATTCACCTCTGGTGAAATTCAATTCAGCCGAGTGCAATAATTCACAAAATGTTGAAACTGTTCAGTTTCTTAAACTGATGGCTGAATAAATCTGGAAATCGTTATCATCAATACTTATATTAAAGTTGAAATAGTGGGAGTTATGCAATAATGAAATTTATTGTTGAGACTCTTCCATTGCTTGCTTAGTCTCTATATAAACAAGCCTCCACAAAATGGAAAAAAGAACAAGTGAAAACACAAGTATTCAAGCAATACAAGCGCTTACATACATTCCATTGCATAATTTTATTTTTTTCTGCATTCATAGTTGAAGAGTTTCTGGGCATTGTCAGAGTTCGGCGAAGTTCAGAGTTGAAGTACCTCTCCATCTGAACAGGTAAACTGAGTTATCCTGGGAGACAATTACAACAACCGTGGGTACAAGCCGGTGCAAATTTGTCTTAAGGACAGAGTGCAACTCGTCTCAGTTTTGCATATCCTTTTATATTTTTATCTATTGTAGTTATATTTATATTTTGGATTGGAAATAAAATTGTACTTTATTTTTCTGAATATTTATTTTATTCGCATACGGGTATAACAATCTTAAGACAAAATTTTCAGAACCTCTTTGTTCTGAAATGTTTTTCTGTATGTGAAATTAAATAAATTTTCGAATCGATTCTGAATTTTTTTTTTTTTGCTCAACCTGAATATCATTCGGTGATATTCAGAAAAAGTCTCTTTATCTTGTTTGGTCTCGATTTTCGAACCAGAACTGAACTGTTGATCTTCTGTATCTGAACATAAATGACTACTGTTAATGATGCGTCATTGACACCTACTCACGATCTTTGCGGCAAGTAGATTTGTAAATGAACGTCGGTATTCGATTCGATTATTTGTATTCGGCTCGAAAAAGCTCGATTCGAGTTCGATTCGAACCTTCGACGCGTCGAGCGAGCGTTAGGTATTTGATATTCGTCTATCGAGCCAAACGAGATCGAACACGTTCGCTCGAACTTTTATATTTAAAAAAACTATATATATATAATATATATATATTATATATATTATAATATATAATATAATATATTATATATATTCGAACGGTTCGAGCGAACATGTTCGAACGGTTCGAGCATGTTCGAGCGAGCCGGACCGAACATTTTCTAATATTCGATTCGAACCCGGCGAACCTTGCTAAACTAAGGTTCGATCGATTCGAGCCGAGCCGAACCTTAGGTTCGAACCTTTCGAGCGAACTCAACCTGCACATGTTCGGTAGGGTTGGCTCGTTTGACCACTAGCGAGCAAGTGGAAGTCTTAATCCACTATCAAATGCAAATATGCCTACTACTGTTGTGACACAATCAACTAGGGATGGCAATGGGTCGGGTAGGGGACGGGTTTAGCTCCACCCGACCCATACCCACTCCTAAATTTTTTTACCCATACCCGACCCATACCCGAACGGGTATAAATAAAATCCCCCCATACCCACCCCCAACGGGTAACGGGTAGGGTACGGGTACATGAACATGAATAAATAACTTTTTTAAGTACAAAATGAATTTGATTTTAAGTACAAGTTAAGACATTTTGCAAATGAATGTCCTATTAGGAACTAATGTTTTTAGTTTTTTATCAGTTCTTTTCTACTACTTGAGAACGTTAGGTTTAGTTCTTTTCTAATTTCTACTAACCTCAAAGAAAAAGCAACGGGTAAGTGCGGGTCGGGGAATGGGTCGGGACGGGTAGGGTAGGGTTTTATGCTATACGATACCGACCCGATACCCGAACGGGTATAGAAATTTTACCCATACCCGACCCATTACCCGAATGGGTAGTTGAAAATCATACCCGAACGGGTAGGGTAACGGGTAGGGCAGGGTCGGGTTGGGCGAGATTTCCATCCCTACAATCAACTGTTGATGTGGCTGGTTCTTCTCACAAAGAGAATCCAGAGAAATTTAACGGGCTGAATTTCAAGCGTTGGCAGCAAAAGATGCTGTTCTATTTGACTACACTTGGATTAGCCAGGATGCTCACTGAAGGGAAACTAGTTGTGCCTCCAGACAACCTCGAACACAGGGCTTTGCTTGCTCTTGAGAGTTGGAATCATAGTGATTTTTTATGTAAAAATTACATTCTGAACGGCTTAGACAATACTTTGTATGGTGTGTATTGTACGTTTGAGTCTGCTAGAGCACTTTGGCTTGCCTTAGATAAAAAATATAAAACTGAGGATGCAGGTGCTAAGAAATTTATAGTAGGTAAATTTCTAAAGTATGAGATGGTGGATTCCATAACTGTAATTAAACAGGTTGAGGAAATACAAATAATTATATCCGAACTCTTAGAAGAGGGTATGATTATTAATGAGAATTTTCAAGTAGCCTGTGTAATTGAGAAACTACCTTGTTCATGAAAGGAGTATAAAAGTTATCTCAAACACAGCAGATGTATATGGATGATCTGATTGTCCGACTCCGTATTGAGGAGGACAATAGAGGACCCGAAAAGAAAACTTATGTGCAGGTTGGACTGCCCAAAGCTTATGTTGCTGAGGTCAAAAATCAGAAGAGGAAGAAAACTGGACAATCTTCCAAGAAAACTGGTGAATCGTCCAAGAAACCACAAACTGCGTACAAGTTTAATGGTGAATGTCGCAACTGTGGCAAATTTGGGCACCATGCAGCTGAGTGCCATGGAAAGAAGCCATTTCAGCCAAGGGCACATGTGACTAAAACTGATGATGATGATGACATGTTCTGCGCTGTGATGACAGAATGCAATTCTGTGAGAAATCCAAGGCAATGGTTTGTGGACACTGGAACCATAAGACATGTATGTGCAGACCGGGCAGTATTTTCAACCTATAAGACTGGAAATGGTGAGAAACTGTGGATGGGAACTCTTCTCATTCAAACGTTCTGGGAACAGGCAATGTGATTCTAAAGATGACTTCTGGGAAGAAGCTGACATTGACCAATGTTCTCTATGTTCCTGACATTAGGAGGAATCTAGTTTCTGGTGCTATGTTGAGCAAGATTGAGTTCAAAATAGTGTTTGGCTCTGATAAGGTCATTCTGACCAAAAATGATGTGTTTGTCGGTAGAGGTTATCTCATCGAGGGAATGTTCAAACTTAATGTAATGGCTATTATGCCTAAAAATGTTGTGCCCGATGAGGCTAATAAAGTTGGATCTAAATCTGCTTACTTGACTGAGTCGTCTTGTTTATGGCATAATCGATAAGGACATGTCAATAATAAATCAATTCGTAGAATTATGAATTTAGATTTATTACCTAATTTAAAGTTTTAATGAAACTGAAAAATGCCAAATATGTGTCGAAGCGAAAATGACTAAGGCACCGTTTCCATCAGTTGAAAGAAACACAAAACCGTTGGAATTAATTCATACAGATTTGTGTGATTTAAAATTTGTGCAATCGAGAGGCGGTAAAAAATACTTTGTAACATTTATCGATGATTGTACAAGATACTGTTATGTCTATTTGCCAAGTAGCAAAGATGAGACAATTGAGGATTTCAAAAATTATAAGAATGAAGTCGAAAATCAACTTAGCAAACGAATCAAAAAGGTTCGTCGTGATAGAGGTGGTGAATATGATGCACCGTTTAATGAACTATATTCAGAGTCTGGCATTATTCATCAAACTACTGCTCCGTATACACCTCGGTCGAATGGTATTGCTGAACGCAAAAACCGTACTCTAAAAGAAATGATGAATACTAAGTTGATAAGTTTGGGTTTACCTCAGAACTTGTGGGGGGAGGCGATCCTCTCAGCATATGTCATTCTTAATCGTATTCCATCTAAAAAGATGGATAAGACGCTGTATGAGTTGTGGAAAGGCCATAAGCCAAGCTACAAATACTTGAAAGTGTGGGGGTGTTTAGCTAAGGTGGAAGTACCTAAACCTAAACAAATAAAAATTGGGCCTAAAACGATAGATTGCATATTTCTCGGGTATGCATATAACAGTAGTGCATATAGATTTCTAGTGCATAAATCTGACATCCCAGATATACATGTGAATGTAGTCATGGAGTCAAGAAATCTTTGTTTTTTCGAGGATGTCTTTCCTAATAAAGTCGAAAAAACGCGAATCCAAGTAAGCGGACACTTGAATCCACGGAGGATAATACTTGAAAATGAGGAAACAGAACCTCGCAGAACTAAACGGGCCAGGACTTCAACGTCATTCGGTCTATATTTTCTCACCTATATGTTAGAAAATGATCCTAGAACATATGCTGAGGCTATGTCAAATCCAAAAGCTCCTTACTGGAAAGAAGCGATCAAAAGTGAAATAGATTCCATTATGCAAAATCACACTTGGGAGTTGGTTAATATCCCACCAGGGCATAAAGCTCTCGGTTGTAAGTGGATTTTTAAGAAAAAACTTAAAGCTGATGGATCTATTGATAAATTTGAAGGATGCAGGTTCTTAGATCTAAACGAGTTAGATCTATGTGCAGCGGATGGATCACGATTTATATGACACAATTCATAATTAAAGGACTTAAGTACTACAAGGGGTTTAAGATTATGTTACCAATAACGGGAAGAGTCGCCTTGATCTTGGATGTGTTCTCCAAGCGGCGGTTGGTGGACACCCTTCTTGATACACGAGCCTCCTTGATATGCAACACCAAGAAAAACTCAAAGTTTTTCTTCTACTAAAAACCCTAGGCAATAAAAACTAATTTTTCTCTCCTTTTGCATAGTGGTGAAATTTTTGCCATTGAAATAAGGCAGGGGAGAACTCTCTTTATATAGGAGAGTAATCCTTGTCCTCCAAGGATTTAATAATTTAAGAGATAATTCTCAAATTAATCCTTAATTCAAATAAAAGATAAATAATATAATTATCCCAAACAAATTAGGATAAATCATATTATTATCCAATATTCCATGAATTATCTTTTAACAAATAAAAGATAAATTATATGTCAAATAATTATCCAAGAAAACTAATTTCTCTCTAATTATTTTCATCACATAATGGCGCCACTTTTAGGTCAATTTAGCCCACATAAAATGTCTTTTATGTGTATAATATTATTTAGCCCAACTAAATAATATCCATGCATATCAATTAATTAGCCCAGCCAATTAATTATCACTGAGGCCCAAGTAACAAGATTACTAGTCCGAATTACAGAAGCCACATCGGGGACCATGGACCTATAACCAGTAGCTCCAATAATTAACTATTCATCGAACATCATAAGTACATTAATTATTAATTCCGGGATTACGCCACCATAAACCCGAAACTGAACTCTACCGATTATAGATGTATACTTATACTCAACCCATGTAGAGTGAATAAGCGTCCATTGATATAATCACTACATATGGATTAACCCTCCATGTGATCGGTCCATTACGAGTGGGAAGTCTCCGTGAACCCGACACGAGAATATCTTATCCTTATTTACCATTAACCCACGATGATCAATTAGTGCACATATCGACTAGTAGCTAATTAGTCAAATGTGAACTCCGGGATCGATCACTTTCTTAGGGATAACAAATAAAGGGATCGTCTCTCTACTTTCTCGAGGAAGGAATGGATTCCATGTCTGTGAAAATCGAACTACTCACTCTAAATCTCGGAGATAGTGCCAATGAGAAGTGGCTTGGAACACATATTTAAGTGAACCGTAACTAACACATCAAACACTACCCGGGACAAGCGGCACCCGTGATCACCTCGGGATTATGTTTGATCCATATATGATCATCTAATGATTTAATAAGATTCTCGATTACGGAATTATATCGAGAAATTCAGATTAAATCGGTCGATCTATATGAATGCCATCATATATAAATGCCCCGTGTAGGTACCCTCACCGATAAGTCCGGATAAGACTATCACACCCTAAGGTGTTAGGCGCATTATTGGTGTTTTAATCAAGAGACCCTAAACTCTGATTAAGTTCACCACGGACTAACAGTTTAAGTATATCACCACTAACTCAATCCTCACGTGTAATCCATACACTGAGTTAAGTGGTTACATACAGATATACTTAGGGTTTGCAGTAGTGTATTACTTTACAAGCACAAAGCAAGTAATAAGGTGAGATAAATTCTGTCATTCATTATTAAAAACAATTACACAAATTGTCTTTCGGCACTACACCTAACAATCTCCCACTTGCACGAAATGAGAAGTAATGATTGTTTTAGAGCACACCCTTTCTCATCTTATTCACAACACTCTCCCACTTGCTCTAAAAGCGGATGAGATATATTCCTCAATGCCGTACTCTCCAAGCACTAGACTTGGTACAATCGATCGATTTGGTTGTCGGCCCGAGGCGATCTTTAGGATCAAAGCGTTGCCGGTCAATCTAATCAGCGTACTCTCTCTCAATATGCTTTTGACCTCACGGTAACCGAGAAGATCCTTCTAAGCTATCTCTTCTTTGTTTTCACAATGAAGTGATATCGGCTTATCGCAGACCGGAATTACTCCCGGACAAAAAGGAAATTCTAAGCACTATGAGTAAACACCGAGCCCGAGATCAACTTAATGATCATCCTTAATCTCGATCGCAAGTCGAATCGATGTAGTCAACCATATTCAAGGTTGCACGTGAATATACAAGCATATGATTCCTCGTTCTCTAAAGATACTTGAGGACGTACTAAACCGCTACTTATTGCTTGAATCCAAGATTCAACTGCAATTGACTCGTTTGACTTGCCCTTATCCCAGAGAGACTCTATCCTATTTTCTCTCTATCTGAAGATTTGGAGAATCATTCACTGAGATGTAAGGTGGGACTACTCTCGTTGAATGTTGCATACGTATATGCATGATCATCTTAACCAATAAGGCGGATGGGATAGCCAATGACTCATTCTTGTGAATTTGACCGAATCAAATTCTTAGAATATAGTCCAATTCTCTCATCCGAGAGAATCTTGGCGTGTCGATTTCCGACTTGGATAGCACACCCATGTTGTTTCCAACCGTTTTAGTGTTATCATTTATGAACACTAATACTACTACTACATTACCAATATTGATATCCAGTCCACGTAAAAACTTATCAATATTTTGGTCAAGTCCACATATTTTAAAACATGTGACTTTTAAATGGCCGAGAGGTTATCTTAAATCCACAACGGATATAAGCCATGGCAGGCCTCCTACCAAAGGTTCTTTCGAATGAATTAAGATATCGTTAGTCTCTAAAAAAAAAAGGTCTTGGGAATCACCCCTATCTTACGCTTTGTAACGAATCCGTTATTCATTCTTAGCTAAAACCCTTCGTTTCGAATGAATTCAGATTCCGTTGTTCGGCAAGAAAGTCTCGTGGAATCACCCTATTTTTACGCTTTAACGAAATCTAGCAAGGCGAGTGGTGAGAGAGTTCAAGGTGCAGTTTAACTCTACTTGTCGAGGGAATCACCCCTATACCACTCAACTTTCTTATTTGAAAGTTTAAACTTTCATATTCATTCGACTCTTTTCTATGTAGATCCAATTGCTCCCACTGGGCTGAGAGACACTCGGGTGGTTCTACAATAGATCGAACAAAGCTGGAGTACAAAAACACCATTTACGTGGTTAAGGCTATCAAACCAACCTCTATGATCGAATCCTATCTGAGACCACTAAGAGCCATAGGTTATCAATCACCCAATGAGACCGTAAAGTCCACAAAACCACAATGGGTCAATGGTTAAACCATACTCCCACTGCGTGGTGGATTGACATCCTGATCTAGTAGTATTTATCAGTGTAATCACCAACAACCGATGTTGGACGTGGTAAATCAGATAGTAACTACCTTTGGGTAACCGTACTCCAAGGTTTAAGGTTGTTACTTATAGATTCTATCAGAATGCTTGTGACAGTTTAACCGTCACTTTCTGATCTTCAAGAATCTTATAACCAACCTTCACTCGTCACATTAAGATATTTCACGAATAGTTATATTCTGTGCATGTGTGCAAAATCTCCAGTCCTACCTTCAAGCACTAAGTGCTAAATGCCTACATTTACGGAAGTGGTGTGAAACGAATTCACTCCTTATCCATAAATTCACGAGCATCTTCTAGGTAGACTTCTCGGTTTACATAATAATGTTGACCGTTATTTTACAACCAATTATCTTAATCGAGTTTAGCAATGTATTGTAGCACATCAATAACTATATAGGGCAAGCCTATGGTTTCTTCCTCAGTGAGAAACATTCCACTAGGAGGCAGGCCGAGCATCAGTCCCAAGACTATGCGATAGCCTATTTCTGAGCATGGAATACTCTATTCTCTACTAAAATCAGAGACTCCTCCTCGTATTCTTTCGATAAGCTAAACCGTGTTTTGAGTAGTTATCAGACAAAATGTCACCACTCAAAATCTCCCACTAGCTTGTATCTCTCACTAGACCCCGAAGGTTATGATGAACAAGCTATGTTACCCCTTCAAATCTATTACCCTTCCCAATTGAAAGGAAGCTTAGTCATTGTTCCTTTAAGACAGTGTTCCGAGACTGGGAGATAGGAATCACCCTTAGCCAGTCATTAGGTCTAATCTCTAGGATATATGCACTAATTAATAGATATTGAAGGGTCGTTTATCTTAATACGGAAACCATTCGCCTAAAATAGTTTAAGACGTGTTACATATACCTTTTCAGCATTTCTTAGTGGTTCTGACTTTATCAAACAAAAATCCGAGTCTCGGATTCGTACTACAAATGTCATCTTCACTTTATTTAAGGCAACTGTAGTATCGAGATGAAAGTGAATCCATTTGTTTCAACGAATCCGTAAAACGTAAAAATAAATTTTTTCTGTGATATTCAAGGATAGAATCCAAATTCATTTTCTTATATCACTCCCACTATTCTAATTGAAATTATCGACCGTTGTCTACTTTATTAATTGTTAATGCATAGCTTCCTCGTTCTTCCAAAGAACTAAGCTACCGAGTCGAGTTACTCGGTTAAGAAAGTCGCTAAGGATTCATTGGTTAGTGATCCAAATCACTTTCCTTATTCTATACTTTCTTTAATTAATGTTTGGTTTAGCCTCAAAACTTTAGTTAAGATGATTAACACTTATAGACTTTCTTTCCCATTCTTAACTTTCCTTAAAAGGAAATAGTCTTGAACTAGCGATTCGTTTGAGTAGACACTACTCGTGAAGCGTAGGATGTCTAATGAAAGCGTTACTACTCAAGTGGGACTAATTTTCTAATAAATTAGAAAAACATAAGACAAAAGCTCCCACTAGTTTATCGGTTCCAAATACCGTCTAACTAGCGACACTTTAATTTATGATTCTCCAATTAGAAAATTTCTCGTGCAGACACTACACAATTAAAATTCACTAGAAGAATTTTATCGTCCCAATCATCTTTCTAACTGACTATGGTTGTCTCTCGTTCAACACGAGTGACAGCAGTGACATACTTATTTACGTCACTTAAGTCTTGAAGGCTCAAGAGAAATATCTCTTCCGAAAAATTAATCGCATGTAAGATCAATAAGTACAACGTTCTAGTTACTTACCACTTTTTAACGAAGTCATTACTAGTCAATTTTACACTAGCAGTCTAGCACCCGAGAGAGATATGTATAACAGTTGTAAATAAAATTGACAGAAAATAAATCCAAATCATACACTACTAAAATTTTAGGAACATAAACTAAGTACTTATAGTCTATCCTACCATTCCAAGGATTTAATCTAACGCCTCGTGTCGCCTAGGGTAGGTCAAAGAGGTTTCGATTAATATTGAAGATCGATTGAGAATCGAACATCTCATTTGTGATCTTCAATCACCTTTCCTTTTCAGCCAAGGTACTTTCAAAAATACCTTTATGAGTGTGACCCATCTTGTCTCATTTTTAGGTAGACCCCGAGTGTGCGCCGCTTTGTGGTCGGTCGGTGACCCGACGAGTACCCAAAATCCTATCCTTTCGGAGACCAAGCCTTGAATTTTGATAGCGGTGAAGGCCTTCCTTCAGGAGGCGGTCCCAGCCGAACGAGCAGCGTCACCATTCTCTCACGTTGCTTGTGTCAACAGTAGAGGCCGTGGGGTCGGCCGTCGCTCTCCCGCTCCCACTCAATATTTTGAAAAAGTGGTGGGTTTATCGATCACGTTTTGGACTTGATGTTACATTAAGGAACAATAAATCATAGGCCCGAATGTTGTCGGTTATGTGGGCTAGCCCACCCGACCTATTCGTTAGAACATATGTGGCCGCCGGACGGGTCAAGGCTAGGAGAGCTCCGTTGAGCCGTAGTGGCTCTTCGGATGGCTCAAGATTGCGGACCCGTGCAAACGCCACACGTGGAGGTGAAGTCGATTGAGCCGTAGCTCGCTGACCACCCAACCGTGGTTAAACCACTTTCAACCTGTTTGCCCGTGATTATCCAATCCTTAAACATCAAACTTTCACGTAGACACTACGGAACAAAAAAGCATAATCTCGCTCTTGGTAAGGTGGAATTCACCGAGAATCCAACACCTTAACCACGAGGTTTGGGATTTTACTCCTTATGCTTTCGCAGAGTGGGATTCACCGAGAATCCATCACCCAACCTCGACGATTGAAAAAACCCGTGTTACTCGGTTTTTACCCTAATTAGTTTCTAATTAATATCAAACAATTAATTAAAACTAATCGTGTGTTTTATACATGCCTAACCAATTCCTCGAATTAATTTCTACATGTATGCATATGGAGTGGAATTCATGATATGATGAATGTCATGGCAATTTTCCGGTTCTACTCATACAATCTACACATGTATACTAGTGCGGAAAATAAACACCTAGATGGACCGTTGGCACCCCCGTAACTAATCTATTCGAAAATAAATTAAAAAAAAAATATGCAGCTGTTTAGAATCTTCGACGATCGGCATATCAAACGAACTCGGATCGGGATGAAAGTTTCCAGTTCTGATCTTCATTCTTCGGACTTCAAGATGGACGGTCGGATCGGAGTTTTGACTTGTCAATCTTCCTCAGTGAGCCGCCCAACTTGCTGCTGAAACAGACTCTTACAGCAGCGCATCATTTACTTCCCAAGGCCGATCGGGGATCAAGATGAATCCCGATCGTCCTGAAAATTTAATCTCACGTCCAAAACTCCATGACTATCGATCTGACCGGTCGGATATTTGTTTCAACGGTTCAATACTTTCCAGAAAATCGAGGAAGTCACAGTTAGGGTTTCTGTGAATCCTGCGTTTTTCTGTTACAGCTGCCTCTTCTCATCAACGAACGGACATCCAAACGGACTCTGATCGACGCCAAATTTTGTGGGATTGTTCACCAACTTCCAATCTTGATTCTGACCGGAGGGATCTTCTTTTTAACGGTTTAAAAACGGGAAAAACGAAAAGACTAAACAGCTACTGTACAGATCTATTTTCTGGAAATTAAACTTGCAATAAAAAAAAATTTACATAATTTCCTATACTCATATGAACGAATTTTTATCGTTTATATGAGTTTACAATAGATCTAGCGGGTAAACAATGCCAACCCCAATCCATCTCTTCAACCATAACAATTTTAATCATAATCAATGCATAATTATAAGTAAAAATTACCTACATGCAATTCCACTCCTTTAAATCGTTTAACTATGACTATGACTATATAAATCGTGGAACCTGGCTCTGATACCACATGAAGGATGCAGGTTCTTAGATCTAAACAAGTTATTTCTATGTGCAGCGGATGGATCACGATTTATATGACACAATTCATAATTAAAGGACTTAAGTACTACAAGGGGTTTAAGATTATGTTACCAATAACGGGAAGAGTCGCTTGATCTTCCGATGTGTTCTCCAAACGGCGGTTGGTGGACACCCTTCTTGATACACGAGCCTCCTTGATATGCAACACCAAGAAAAACTCAAAGTTTTTCTTCTACTACTAAAACCCAAGCAATAAAAACTAATTTTTCTCTCCCTTTGCATAGTGGTGAAATTTTTGCCATTGAAATAAAGGCAGGAGAACTCTCTTTTATATAGAAGTAATCCTTGTCCTCCAAGGATTTAATAATTTAAGAGATAATTCTCAAATTAATCCTTAATTCAAATAAAAGATAAATAATATAATTATCCCAAACAAATTAGGATAAATCATATTATTATCCAATATTTCATGAATTATCTTTTAACAAATAAAAGATAAATCATATGTCAAATAATTATCCAAGAAAACTAATTTCTCTCTAATTATTTTCATCACATAATGGCGCCACTTTTAGGTCAATTTAGCCCACATAAAATGTCTTTTATGTGTATAATATTATTTAGCCCAACTAAATAATATCCATGCATATCAATTAATTAGCCCAACCAATTAATTATCATTTGAGGCCAAGTAACAAGATTACTAGTCCAATTACGAAGCCATATCGGGGACCATGGACCTATATGTGAGTAGCTCCAATAATTAATTATTCGTCCGAACATAATAAGGACATTAATTATTAATTCCGGGATTACGCCACCATAAACCCAACCGAACTCTACCGATTATAGATGTATACTTATACTCAACCCATAGAGTGAATAAGCGTCCATTGATATAATCACTACATATGGATTAACCCTCCATAGACTGTCCATTCTGGAGTGGGAAGTCTCCGTGAACCCGACACGGAATATCTTATCATTATTTACCATTAACCCCCGATGATCAATTAGTGCACATATATCGACTAGTAGCTAATTAGTCAAATGTGAACTCCCGGATCGATCACTTTCTTAGGGCTAACAAATAGTGAGGATCTCTCTACTTCCCGCAGGAAGGAATGGATTCCATGTCCGTGAAAATCGTAACTACTCACTCATCCGGAGATAGTGCCAATGAGAAGTGGCTTGGAACACATATTTAAGTGAACCGTAACTAACACATCAAACACTACCCCGGGACAAGCAAAGACTCGTGATCACCTCAGAGATTAAGGTTGATCCATATATGATCATCTAATGATTTAATAAGATTCCTCGATTACGGAATTATATCGAAATTCGATTAAATCGGTCCAAATTCTATATGAATGCCATCATATATAAATGCCCCACGTAGGTACCTCTACCGACAATCCGGATAAGACTATCACACCCTAAGGTGTTCTTAGGCGCATTATTGGTGTTTTAATCAAGAGACCCTAAACTCGATTAAGTTCACCACGGACTAACAGATTTAAGTATATCACCACTAACTCAATCCTCACGTGTAATCCATACACCGAGTTAAGTGGTTACATACTGAGATATACTTAGGGTTTTGCGTGAGTGTATTACTTTACAAGCACAAAGCAAGTAATAAGGTGAGATAAATTCTGTCATTCATTATTAAAAACAATTACACAAATTGTCTTTCAGGCACTACACCTAACAAAATTTAAGGCCAGATTGGTAGCTAAGGGTTATCGACAAAAAGAAGGTCTTGATTTCCTCGATACATATTCACCGGTAACTAGAATCACTTCAAAAAAGGGTTCTTATTGCGATCAAGCGGTCTATAACTTGGAAATCCATCAAATGGATGTTAAGACTCGCCTTTTAAATGGTGAATTAGAGGAAGAAATTTACATGGAACAACCCGAGGGTTTTGTAGTTCCAGTCAAGAACACAAAATGTGTCGACTCGTTAAATCATTGTATAATGGTGAAACAAGCGCCAAAACAATGGCACCAAAAATTTGATCAAACGATGTTGTCAAATGGATTTAAAATTAACGAGTGTGACAAATGTGTCTATATCAAGAACACTTCTAATTCTTATGTGATAGTATGTCTATATGCTGATGACATGTTGATCATGGGATGTACTCGTGATGTAATCATGAATACTAAGAAGATGTTGACTCGAAATTTTGATATGAAAGACATGGGAGTTGCAGATGTAATTTTGGGGATTAAAATCTCAAGAATATCTGATGTACTTGCGTTGACACAATCATTATATTGAGTATGTTCTAAAAAGATTTAATGTCTTTAATGAAAGTCCAGTAAAAACTCCAATTGACATAACTTTGCATTTAGTCAAAACAAAGGTGAACCTGTGTCCCAGTTAAAATATTCACAAATAATCGGTTGTTTGATGTACATAACTAATTGTACTAGACCAGATGTAGCGTGTGCTGTGAATAAACTGAGCAGGTTTACAAGCAATCCAAATGAGGATCATTGGAAAGCTTTGATAAGGGTACTGAGGTACTTAAAACATACAATGAATATGGGATTATGCTACACAAGATATCCAGCAGTATTAGAAGGATACTGTGATGCAAATTGGATATCTGATTCCAAAGATTCTAAGGCCACAAGTGTATATGTATTCACTATTGGCGGTGTTGCGGTGTCATGGAAATCCATAAAACAAACATGCATAGCTCTGTCCACGATGGAATCTAAGTTTATCGCACTAGATAAAGCAGGAGAAGAAGCAGAATGGCTTCGTAATTTCCTAGAGGATATTCCGTGTTGGACTAAACCTGTTGCTCCTCTAAGCATACATAGTGATAGTCAGTCGGTGATACATCGAGCACAAAACAGTATGTATAATGGTAAGTCTCGACATATACGTCGCAGACATAATACTATTAAACAACTGATCTCTAATGGCGTGATTCATCGATTTTGTTAGATCGAAGGAGAATCTTGCAGATCCGCTTACAAAAGGTTTATCTAGGGATCAAATGTCAAAATTGACACTCGGAATGGGATTAAAGCCTATTGAGACATAAACTTTGTAATGGTAACCCAACCATGATGAATGGAGATCCCAAGATCATGGTTCAATGGGACAACTAAGTTATGAAGATTCCGTGAACACTTACCCATTCTGTGAATAAAAGTGTTGTATGTCAGTGGTGTAAAGGTTAAGTGAAAAACTTTTAATAATTCCTATATCTTGTTTAATCAAGTGGGGTATGGCAGAATACTCTTGATAGGAGATCACCTATGTAAGTGTGAAGTGAGGCCGCTTCTGTGAGAATCCAGAGGCTAGAATTCTCTAACGCACTTTCTGAAACCAGGAGTTATTCATGGTCAAAATGAACACGATCATAAGAACCAAATACGGTGCTTAGAGAAATATTGCGTGAGTACTATTGTCTGGTTTTACAATAAAGGCTGAACAATTCAAGTCATAGTTCACTGATTAGCCGAGTAGATCCGATAGTATTTCACTAAGGCAGGTTCAAAGCCAGAAGCTACCTCTCCTGATGCAATATTTTCTGTCAGAAATATCTTCATAGTCAGCATATGCATTACTATTCATTCATGTGGGGGATTGTTGGAGAAAAATAGAGGAAAAAACGATTTTATCGATTTTTTAATCATTTACAACAACTATTTTAAAAGGCGAGTTCGATAGACTTTTATTAAAGTTATCGAGACTTTTATTAAATCATTGGAAACTACGTGCTATGTAGTTGACAATAGGATTTAAAATCATTCAATTCGGAGTACGGGTGAATGAGATATTAACGCTTTAAGTTGTTGTGAGATTTGGAAGTAAAGTAGTGTAAACCTTTATCCCACATTGGAACATGAGTGTTCCAATGTCAAATATTTATATGATGATAGTTGATGATTGGTATAAGCTCCTAGAGAAAGTGAGAGAGTTCAGAATGGTTTTAGACAGACGATGCTCTGCTAAAATTGTCACACACACGCGCGCGCCCCCGCCTTCCGCCCGTGCCCGTCGACCGTTGACCTTGGGCTTTGGGGAGTTGGGCCTGAGCCTTGGGCTGGGCAAGTATTAAATTTTTGGACTACAGAAATTCAGCCGAGACTAAATTAAACTTCATCCAAGTGAAGTGAAATTCAACCAAGGGCAACGGCAGAGTGAAGCTGAAATTCAGCCAAGTGCCGCGGCAGAGTGAAGCTGAAATTCAGCCGAGTGTATTCACCTATGCTGAAATTCAATTCAGCCGAGTGCAATAATTCACTAAATGATGAAACTGTTCGATTTCTAAAGCGATAATTTGAATAAATACGAAACTGTTATCATCATATATTAAAGTTGAAGTAGTGGGAGTTAATTTATTGTTGAGACTCTTCCATTGCTTTCTTAGTCTCTATATAAACAAGCATCCATAAGATGGAAAAAAGAACAAGTGAAAACACAAGTATTCAAGCAAAACAAGTGCTTACATACATTCCATTGCATAATTTTTTTTTCTTTTTCTGCATTCTGATCGGGGTCAATCAGGTTATAATATACTTGACCACCATAAACCAATACTAGCAAGAGGACTAGGCCCATCGTAGTATAGCTATAGTGAATCAAGGTCGATCCCGCAGGGAACCAATTGTGGATCATCTTATATACAAACAATTAATTAAACATGTCAAGGACATAAAGGCGGTCTACGACCAACATAAAACAAGAAAGGTAAAGACACGACTCTACACAACGTAATTAACCTCCCCAATTATAGTCTTTATCGTTTGGACCTAGATAATTTATATAATAAACTGAACTTATTAACTGTCAATCCGTTTGTATCTATCTTAGATTGGCTACGGGAGTCATCCTCTTTAACTTGACTTAGCACCGGTAGGTCACTAGATCACTGTGATACATTACGTGACTTCACCTTTTGGGTATCCATCTCATATAACTTGCACGCTTACGACACTAAGGATGCCGATATTAATCGTACACCTTATCTAGGCAACATTCCTATGGTTAGGCGTACTTCCTAAACGATCGCATCAGTCTCTGTCCTATTAACAATTACCTGCATGGTTTCATGTTAATCTACGATTTACGTATAACTAGGTGAGCTCAATCCCCAAATACAAAACCTACCTAGATCTCGCTGAAAGTCCCGGAAGATCATTCATGAGCCAACCTAGGAGCCCTATATTGGTATTTCCTAATCATACGCTAATTAAAACAGACGAGCAACGTAGCCGTAGCCATACCTACTGAGATGATAAATTTTATTAAGTTAACCTAACCATAAAGACGTGGCTATTTAACGGATAAACATGGGCTCGGTCGACCGAATAGGTGGGCTCGGTCGACCGAGTGAACTCATTCGGTCACCCGAATCAATTTCGTCCCCAGATTACATCCCTGAACGTATCTCTCAGCGTTTCATCATACACAACAGATTAAATAGCAATTCGTAAAGCATTCATATAAACTAACATAGATACGCATTAATTAAACAATACCGATTCATACATAGACACTAAGTAGAGGACGTAGGGTGTGTGATCCTCATAGACAAGGCATCGCCACCTCCCTAACGTCATAGCCTAGATCTACATCATCTAGCCATGAATAATCAACTCAAATGATAAATCATAATTGGGGGGGATTAATTACGGAAAATAAAGAAGACAGAAAATATAAAGGCTTACATATTGAAGCCCTTAAATTGCTGGAAACCCTCAAATTATTCTACATTGTATCAAAGCTAAGAAAGAATGAAGGGATTGTATGTATGTCTAAGGTGTGTGTTGGTGTGTTTTTACAATTTCTCGTAGCTGCTGCTTATATAGGAGTTTCTGCCGACTTATGAAGGATCTAGAAGGTAAATACGAAAAAATCCGAAAAGTGACCGAGCCGACATACTCGGTCGACCGAATGGATAGGCTCGGTCGACCGAGCCCTTTTTACACGTGTTAAATGCGTCTTTTTGTCTGACTTGTTCCCCACTGCACGCTTGCGTGTTGATCTGATTAATCTTTCATTTAATGCTCTGATTTTCTTCCTTCCTTATCTTGAGATAATTGATTGAATGACATTAATCCTCTCGATTTGTTGTGATCTGCAAAATCAATAATTATCGCACAATAAATCGGCTTTAAATAATAAAAACAGCTAAATACCAAATATCATATTAATAATCACTTAACATTAAATAATAAATATAAACATGTGATTTAATATGAAATATATATTATTAATCTCAATTTAAGGTCAACGTTGATGACTTTTACGGGTATAATTTGACCGTCATCAACTACCCCCCACTTAGACTTTGATCGTCCCGAACAAAGCATCATTAAGTCATTCCCCAAGACAACATTTTCCATGGTCGAATCATACTTACGCAAGAAACTCAAGTCAACTCATACTAGTCATGCTCATAAGATATCCATTATTCACTACTCGCTATGAATCGAAGTGATGTGTGCATGTGCATTTAGTTTTATATATTCGTGGAAAGATTAGAGTTTATGCTAACTTCGCAATCTCAACCTACCAACCTCAGCATTCATACTTCTTATGCCTCGCAATGGTTAGAGCACTAGAGCAATAAGCAAGAGCGTATCTATAGGGTTTTTGGACTTGGAGACCGAGTACTACTCAAAGCCTCTTAAAGAGTTGAATATTTTTTTCATATCTTCATATTTTTCAAATACTATAAATCTCAAGGAAGAAAACTTTTTAAAGTATCCCCCTATCTTAGATCATGTATAGCATCGAATATTACCACAAGCGTGGGGCTACTTTGGTAATTCACTACAAGCCCAGTGTCTAACATTTTGCTAAAACACAGGTACGTCTCAAGCTTATTACTCTGATTTTGTTGGCAAGAAGATAAGAATACATCAGCAGATAGATATTGACACTAAGTTTACATAACCAATCATCTATGCAATGTACACATAATTTCTTGATTATTATGATTTTGCGCGTAAACTCGATTCACAGATTGAGTAATTGAATAATAAATAACTACTCGCAAAAACGGGCATGAATATCCTTAAATTTACTTAACATAAGTATAAAATGATCACGTACTCATATAACTTGGTTTATTTCCTATCAATTCTTAGCTAGGAACTCACAATTCTAAGGGTACGAGATACGTAATATGGTATTTATTCAATTTTCAATTTTTCAATTTTTTCTACCGTTTCATTCAAATTTCAATTATAACATAACATAGCTAAGTCTCCTACCCCCCACTTAAACATGGCATTGTCCTCAATGACAAAAATAAATGAGAATTTAGGAAAAAGACTTAGCTCTGGAAACGGATCTCAAGTAAAGGAAAAAGATCATAGTAAATGTCAGCACATTGTGGAGAGATAGACACATCCTGTATAAGCAAACAAACTCCACGAAACCGTAAAATACCATGTCTATGGAAGTTATAAAATAATGTGGCAGTAATTAGGTATGAATACCGAAAAACATTTTAAGCCACTTTATTTTATACAACCAAAGACAAGAAAAATACTAAATAGAAAGAAAAATAAACAAGCAACTAAAGATGGTGGTCTTCATCTACAACCTCCACCACCTAAATATTCTTAAAACTGGGTGGAGAAGACAAAGATCAAAAAACATTACCCGACGTGTGAAAACACGAGGGTGACTGGCTCGAAAAGGTATTCAATCCAGGAAAAGAGAAACTTGGTAAGGGATAACAGATTGAATGCGACCTATTGGCTAAAGATAAAATCAAATACTTAGCGTAGAAACTTCTCGCTTGCATTGGATATCAACAACTTAGGGAGATGTAGCTACTCCTCGAAATTACTAATAACCCAATGTATCACGTAAAAGTCATAACCGTCATCAACAAGGTCGGATCGGTGTGATAGTGTAGAATAAAACTTATCATCTAGAAATGCCGGAATAGACGGAAAAGTGTGAAATTTAAAACTTCCGGTAGAAAGATAAGGTGTACTTTGATCGAACTAAAAACCTTTAAAATCTAGCTAGGGTCAGAGCTACACGTACCCCAACTAGTATCATGAAAATCAAAATGATAAAAGATAATCATTAAAGCTGAGCAATATTTCAAATTCCGCAACACAAGGGTATTGTGTAAACAAAATGGAGGTTGAGAGTATGATGGGTTTAGAAAAATATATATATAAGGATGGGAAGAAAAGATAAAAGGGTGGGTAAGAAATTGTGTTTAGGCATTGAGATTGGGTGGGAGAGTGAAACGGATGGAAAGAAAGAGAGGCGATGAAAGAATGGTTAGAAATGTGAACTTCCGGGGCAGATTGGTGAGAGGATCGAAAAGTTTGAAGGTGAAAGAGTGTAAAGGGAAAGATAAGGATAGTTGCAGAATGAATTGCGCACCACTTTGAATTTTCACTTGGATCACCATTCTAAAAGATTTTGGAAGTTGACCAAAATTGTTCTTGTTCGCACCAATCATTCTCTGTTACATTTTCAGTAATTCTCAAGCTCTCTTAATGCTTCCATCTTAAGGTTGTTTGCTAAATTTCCTTTTCTTTAGCAATTTTTCGACTCTCCTACGGAACTCTATTTCACGTGGCCTATATTGAGTAAAAAAGTTTTGCACATCCTTAGCCCAATGTCCATCAGAACACGGCAAAATAAAAAACCTCAACATATGTCACGTTACTCTTATTTGACTCAAAGAAAACAAAACCTATAATCCTAAAAAGAAATCCTAAGGGTTTTTAAAGAAGTAGTTCTGAGTTTAAAGTCCTCAGCTCGACTTTCCAAAGATTATCCTTGTCAGTTATCATTCTTGGATCGCCAGACTTTGACCCTTCTGAGCACTATAAGAGGTGGCTCATCGCTGTTGCGGATTAATACACTTCCCTTGGTTGTGAGACCTAGGAAACGACATTTATCCATACCATTTATCCAAAGCTCTTACCTCGGCTCTCGTTTTAGGAATTAGTGAATTCTAAGAAACTCGGCTAAAATTATCGTTTTGGCCTTGACAATAAGAAATAATGAATCAAAGTACTCCGAATAAGGTCGGTTATGTAGGCAAGCCTACGCCGTCTTATTCGTTGGAACATATGTGACAGTTCAGGCCAATCCGTCAAGATTAAGCCCCGTTTAGCCCGAAGGCTTATCGGCTATGCTAAGTCTTGTGGAGGCTGGCAGTAACGTACATCACACGTGGAGGGGAGTCGATTGAGCCGAGGCTCGATTAAACTCGCCCAGCCATGAATGTACTAAGAGTCTCCGATTTCTAAATTGTCACCCAAAGCGTAATCTCGTTTCTGTTCAAGGTGGGTTCACCGAGAAGCCATCACCATAAAACTCAACGAAAGCCGAAGATGGTGTTCTCTCAAAACTCAACGTCTTCTTTAGATTGTGAATGCTTAAACTACACAATTTGTTGCTCCCCTGGCCAGTAGAAGCAATCTCATGCATAGGACAATGAGATTTTAATGAACTACGAGGAACTCTTTATTCTTTGCTTCCTTTCAACGACTACATGTTTCCCTACACCCTCTAGATGAGGCAGGATATGGGGCAAAACCTTCGACACTAATAAAATTATTCTTACAAACCAACTCCGGGCTAAGATTCATACTAAGGTTCATGTATAGGCTAACTTATGCTCAAAAACCAAAAGGTAGTAAAACATAAGCAAAAATGTAGTACCTTGCCTTCAACATTGTACCACGAAGAATTTAAGCCTTTAAAATTTTTTCGAGCCATCTTGGTGCTTTAATGGTATTGCTTCCATCGCTTTTCCCATCGTAGAGTAGTAATTCGCATGTTCTTTGGGTTATTTTCTCGGCGCCCTTGAAAATTACCGACTCATTATTGCTTCCCTGGTTTTACGCAAAGCGGAAGAAAAACAAAAAGCAGACCGTAGATCGATTTTAACATGGTTTCCCATGTCGCTATCGGACCTACGGATTAAAAATCTGAGGATAAACAGACACGCGAAATTCGTTTCGAAAAACACAAATCGAAACCGTGTAAACATAATGAACAAGAACAAAACAAAAAATTATAAATTCTCGTCGACCGAATGAGGTCTCTCGGTCGACCGAATAAATTTTTTTATTTTTTTATTTTAATTATCCGGAATTTTCAGACAGAGCGCAGACAACCGAGAGGACTCAAAACGTAAAAGCGACTACAAAACAGAAAACTTGACATGAATAAGAAAATTATTTATATATAAAATTGACCGTTGGTTCCCGGCAACGGCGCCAAAAACTTGATCGGGGTCAATCAAAGTTATAATATACTTGACCACCATAAACCAATACTAGCAAGAGGACTAGGCCCATCGTAGTATAGCTATAGTGAATCAAGGTCGATCCCACAGGAACCAATTGTGGATCATCTTATATACAAACAATTAATTAAACATGTCAAGGACATAAAGGCGGTCTACGACCAACATAAAACAAGAAAGGTAAAGACACGACTCTACACAACGTAATTAACCTCCCCAATTATAGTCTTTATCGTTTGGACCTAGATAATTTATATAATAAATCGAACTTATTAGCTGTCAATCCGTTTGTATCTATCTTAGATTGGCTACGAGTCATCCTCTTTAACTTGACTTAGCACCGGTAGTCACTGATCAACGTGACACATTACGTGACTTCACCTTTTGGGTATCCATCTCATATAACTTGCACGCTTACGACACTAAGGATGCCGATATTAATCGTACACCTCATCAGGCAACATTCCTATGGTTAGGCGTACTTCCTAAACGATCGCATCGGGTCGTCCTATTAACAATTACCTGACGGTTTCATGTTAATCTACGATTTACGTATAACTAGGTGAGCTCAATCCCCAAATACAAAACCTACCTAGATCTCATTTGAAAGTCCGGAAGATCATTCATGAGCCAACCTAGAGCCCTATATTGGTATTTCCTAATCATACGCTAATTAAAACAGACGAGCAACGTAGCGTGTAGCCATACTACGAGATGATAAATTTTATTAAGTTAACCTAACCATAAAGACGTGGCTATTTAACGGATAAAGGGGCTCGTCGACCGGCCGAATAGGTGGGCTCGATCGACCGAGTGAACTCATTCGGTCACCCGAATCAATTTCGATCCCAGATTACATCCCCGAACGTATCTCTCGGCGTTTCATCATACACAATGATTAAATAGCAATTCAGTAAAGCATTCATATAAACTAACATAGATACGCATTAATTAAACAATACCGATTCATACATAGACACTAAGTAGTAGGACGTAGGGTGTGTGATCCTCATAGACAAGGCATCGCCACCTCCCTAACGTCATAGCCTAGATCTACATCATCTAGCCATGAATAATCAACTCAAATGATAAATCATAATTGGGGGGATTAATTACGGAAAATAAAGAAGACAGAGAAAATATAAAGGCTTACATATTGAAGCCCTTAAATTGTTGGAAACCCTCAAATTATTCTACATTGTATCAAAGCTAAGAAAGAATGAAGGGATTGTATGTATGTCTAAGGTGTGTGTTGGTGTGTTTTTACAATTTCTCGTAGCTGCTGCTTATATAGGAGTTTCTGCCGACTTATGAAGGATCTAGAAGGTAAATACGAAAAAATCCGAAAAGTGACCGAGCCGACATACTAAATTCGACCGAATGGATAGGCTCGGTCGGTCGAGCGAGGCCTTTTACACGTGTTAAATGCGTCTCTCTTTGTCCGACTTGTTCCCATCGCACGCTTGCGTGTTGATCTGATTAATCTTTCATTTAATGCTCCGATTTTCTTCCTTCCTTATCTTGAGATAATTGATTGAATGACATTAATCCTCTCGATTTGTTGTGATCTGCAAAATCAATAATTATCGCACAATAAATCGGCTTTAAATAATAAAAACAGCTAAATACCAAATATCATATTAATAATCACTTAACATTAAATAATAAATATAAACATGTGATTTAATATGAAATATATATTATTAATCTCGATTTAAGGTCAACGTTGATGACTTTTACGGGTATAATTTGACCGTCATCACATTCATAGTTGAAGAGTTTCTGGGCATTGTCAAAGTTCGACGAAGTTCAGAGTTGAAGTACCTCTCCATTTGAGCAGTAAAGCAGAGTTATCCGCAGGAGAAAATTACAACAACCGTGTGTGCATGGCCGTCTGAAATTGCGCTTTCGCGACAGAAAGTCTGGCAACTCGCCTCGCTTTCTTGTATCCTTTTATATTTTTCTATATCTATTGTAATTATATTTATATTTTGGATTGGAAATAAAATTGATTTTTATTTTTCTGAATATTTATTTTATTCGCATACGGATATAACATTTACAACTTTGATTTATCTTTTACATGCATTTAGCAATAAATTGGTGGGCCACTCATATTTTGGATGACTTTTTCTTTTTATTATTGTTGTTACATTTGCTCTTAAACATTTGAATAAGGAAAATGATTTTAGCACAGAATCTCTGTGCCCTTATCTCCCGAAATTTATGATTTTGTGGTCTAGAATTTTTAT
This sequence comes from Gentiana macrophylla, assembly GCA_026214975.1. Classification (NCBI taxonomy): domain Eukaryota; kingdom Viridiplantae; phylum Streptophyta; class Magnoliopsida; order Gentianales; family Gentianaceae; genus Gentiana; species Gentiana macrophylla. The sequence goes on from CM047808.1 coordinate 731,707, forward strand.
GTTATTTTATTTTCTTTTTAAGTGTTAAAATGTGTGGTTATAAAATGTTGTGTGCATGAATTCTGCACACAAATTATGTGCCTAAATCACTATCCTTTGAATAAAAACAAAGAGGGTGCGGTGCAATGGAAGTTTTGTTACCTGTGGCACATAAGACGAATTGAACCACATGTGTAAGTGATCACAAGTGGACTCACGATGAACTTTCACCGTGGCACATAATTTGGACACAGAAAAAGTTATATTATTATTTTGTTAAATATTGAAACTACGGTATGTTGTTTTATAGTTAAAACAATAAGTAATGCTAAAGTCGTAAAAATTAAGCCACATCATGCACACTTCTACATTTAGTGGAACACTACGGTTAAAAATGTAAAATTGTGTTGTAATACATTCTATATTTCAATTGTTGTAGTCATATATTTATCTGATATATTTATTTGGTTTATTTTTTAGTTGCACTGAGGCACGTTTTATAAAAAATATCGAAAACAAAATGGTGGTTTATATACATTTTAAAATTTCACAGAGAACACCCGTCATGGTGTAACAATAAATTTTTTGAAAGGTGCGATATTATGTTTTCTTAGAAAAAATTGCATTCCAAAGTAATACTTGGTTTCTAGTTTTTCTCTTATTTTTGGTGGGTTCAGAGAACCTTATAACGTAGTATTTTTCGTTTGAGGGCTAAAGGGATTTGTTTATTAATTAAAATCTGCAATACAAGCATGAATAACATGAGAAGGAAGGGTAGAACCCCATTGCACATATCCAATAACGTAGTATCGTAACAGTTCTGTTTAATTATGCCGTAACAAATTTGATTTGTAATTAATAGAACTTCCCCGACAATATAGAAAACAAGGTGTATCGCTACTGTAAGACTAATATCAGAATTTCTTTTGAAATAGAAGTAGCCGTAGCCTATAATATACGGAAGTGAGTATGAGCTAGTTTCAATTGTCAAATATATAGAACTTATATGAAGATAGGTATATATAATTTTGTTTATATAAAATGCTTTTTTTTTTTTTTTTTTTAACGTAAAAAGAAAGATTTTATTATTTAAAAATATTCAAGAAAGGTTCTGAGAAAGACAACAAAATCAATCGAGAAAACAAAAACAAAAAAACAGCCCCAAAACTAGAAACAAGACCGCAAATAAAAGACAACACCCCGTGCGTAAGATTTGGAAGGATTATGCTCACGGTAAACATAATATTTATGATAAAACATATACTTTTGTAAATTATTACAATTTAACAGATTTTTGTCAACAGAAAAAGTTTACACTAGTAGTGATGGTAATCATGTTTTCATTATGTAATAATTTGATGATACGAGAAAAAGAAAATGAAAAATGCAATTTTCAACCTGAATCAAATTCATAATTCATTGCTTGTATGCAAATAGTATATGTAAGATGATTTGGACACATAAAATGTCCGCACGTACATAGGTGCACATCATTACTTTTTAACCCAAAATTCAGGAACTTATTAAAAAAAAGTTATTCTTGGACCGCAAAAAACACCTTCTCGATGGATAGGTTAGGGATGAGTCGATTCCCTTATCATATTACCTAGTATATACCAAGATTTTAATTTTCTAACATCAATTGCCCGAAAAATACACACACGTTTACGAGGTGTACGGGGTCCATTTTTCCCCATGTGTTGAAACAATAATTATTTTGGATGGATGGGTGGGTAGGTGGATGGAAGGGGTGGGGAGGGGTTGTCCGCATAATAGGTAATTCAATGTTTGTACGGTTACAATTCTGTGTCAAAGCTTATCACATCATTAATGCTATGTTGTCTTGCATCATATACTGATGTAATGTATCGTAAAACTGAGGCATTGAACACACAAATCATCTACTCATTATATATATATAAAGTGTAGGATAATGTATACAGATACATGTTACAACGGGCATGTTTACAAGATATAGGAAATCCGTCATAAAATCATATAACAAAATGGAATTTTTACTTAATCGATTCCGTCAATAAATAATATACTTTAATCCAACATGTAAAAGCCAACAACCCTAAACGCCACACCTGGGCTAAAACAGGTATAAACGGCTACAAAAGGATAAAATTTTATTTATGCCAGAAAGGATTAAAACCTTGTAATATGATTAAAGTCAGAATTCATCTTAACCCTTTAACATATATGTATACATCCTAAATTAATTTCAAGACCAAACTGTATTTAAATTTACCTTCATATTATATTTTAACACTTATATTCTTTTAGCCTATCATTAGGCTAATACGAAATATTAAAATAAAAAATTAAACAGAACAAAATTAAAAATAACTTACAAACTTAAATTGTAATCAGCAGAAGTAGAATTTTATTTATCACACTAGAGTATTTTTAAAAGAAAGAAAGAAGGGGCGAGAAAGCTCTCAAGCTTCCCTCCTCAGTTCTGAACTTCCTTCTATATATAAGGAAGAGAAAACGCGTGCAAACAGTAAAAAGAAAAAGAAAACAGTAAAAACACGTAATTGGCTACAGTATTTGCCAAACAGTAAAAGTGAACAGTGAATTTACTGTTCATGTCGGCCAATAGTGCCAGATGTTATTTTTACGATGACGCGTCGATCTTGACTTCAATCTTGATGTCACCGCTTGATTCAATTCTTGATGTCGTTTTAATCTTTGTCAATTTCTTCTAATTGTTGAATGAAATGATGAATATCACCAATATCTTCATTAAGTCTTGGGCATCTTCGCCATATTTGTTGAAGATGTCATGAAATATCGATTTAGAGTCATCTAATTTATGACCAAAATTCTTTAATAAATCTTTCTTCAATTTCGCATATATAATATTGTAAAATTTCTTTTTTAGAGATAATTCCCTTAACTTTCAATTTTCCTGAGATGCTCTGGAACGGACTTTGAGTGCAATCCGTCTCTTCTTCAAAATCTTCCGTTTGACAAATTTTTGTCTTAATTTCTTGAAATAATTCTTCACCAAATATTTTGCCAGTTTGTGGATCTTTCTTTGACAATTTTGTCCAAAACTTTGAAAAATATTTTCTCTTAATACATAGTATATTATCTGTAGTTATATCTACAATAGGTGACCATTTCAAAATCCATGGAATCGAAAATTCCAAAAAGAAATACATTGAACCAGAACAATCTATTAGATGTCCTTGTTTACTTAATTCAGATATTTTGGGAGATATATCTACCCAATGAATATATAATTCTCGGAACTCTTCTGGTAAATTTTTTTATAGAAGGTCCATGTAATAACCACCATTGTTGGAACCAATTTGGTATATATTCCAGATGTTTATATACTTCTGGACATACTTTTACAAACCAAGTATGTTTTTGCTTTTTATTTTCATATAAGAAAATATTAGTAAAAGCTTGGATATAATCCCAATAATTATATTTTATAGAAATGTTTTTTTCTGGAAAAATATATTCTTTTTCTTTAAATAAAGACAATCCCCATTCATTTGGAAGATAAATCTTTTTTATAATAATTTTACTGAAGGTATATTCCTTCTGATCATTAGCCATAAAATGTGTTATTTCACATTCAGAAGCTTTTAACAAATTTTCATAATATGAACGCTGCTTATATGCAGTTGCTGGATATGGATTATTATCCAAATATTTTTCCATTAAGGACCATGGGTCATTCTTCATTTTTATATAGTCATTATATTCAATAAGGAATATAATTCCTTGTCCTTCATTTTCTTGGTAAGAAGTTATATCTTCTTCCTCTGATATTACCACATTCGCATATGAAGGTATTTCTTCAGTGGCTTTAGCCTTTCCTTTTAATTTTTTATATTCCAGGAATTCCTGGTATAATTTATCAGAATTATTATTCTGACTTGAGGAAGATCCAGAAATATTATCTGAAACCAATGTCCTGTTACCATGCTGAACAAGGATATTACCTCGTCCACCTCTGCCACGATAGGGAGTGAAATTACCCCCTCTTCCTCTAGAAGTGGAACTCATTCCTGCAAATATTCACGAGTTAGGAAATCAGGGAGACTATTGTCTTCACCTTTTATATGAATAATATCAAAATCAAAAGGGGCTAAATGAGCTTGCCACCTTGCAAACATTTGTTTGGAAACATCATGTTCAAAATCTTTATTAAACATAAATTTAGCAGATTTGCAATCTGTATAAATAAGAAATTTCTTGTTATATAAATCATCTTGAAATTTTAAAACACATTTAACGATAGCTAAGATTTCTTTTGCTACTGCAGAGTAATTCTTTTGACTGGTATTCCATTTACCAGAATGAAATCTAACAAGATATACTTGTTTTGTATTTGGACAAATCTGTTTTAAAATTCCTCCAAAACCTATGTCTGAAGCATCTGTTTCAATTATTTATCCCATATAGGATTAGCTAACATTAAACAAGGTAAATTAGCTACTTTACTTTTTATTATTTGAACAGCCTTAGTATGCTGATCAGACCAAGGTGTTGGTAATTTTTTCAATCTATCATATAAGATAGCAGCATCTTTTGCTAAATCTTTATAATAAGCAGATACATAATTTAAACTGCCTAGAAATCTTTGTAATTGAGGTTTATCCAGAATAATATCTGGGAATTTTGAAGCAAACTCAATGCTACGTTGTATTGGAATTATATTTCCTTTTTCAATATTATGTCCTAGAAATCTAATCTTTGTTTGAAATAAAGACATCTTAGGTTTAGATATTACTAACCCATTTTGTATAACAATTTTTCTAAAAATCTCTAAGTGTTTAAAATGATTTTCAATAGTTTTTGAAAATACTAATATGTCATTAATATAGACTATAATAAATTCACTATAAGGAATAAATATATCATTCATAATTTTCTGAAATTTAGAAGGAGCATTTTTTAATCCAAATGGCATCACTCTCCATTCGTAATGTTCAAATGGAACATTAAAAGCTGTCTTATATTGGTCTTTTTCAGATATTTGAATCTGCCAATATCCAGATTTTAAGTCGAATTTCGAAAATATGATAGAATTATAAAGTCTATCTAATAAATCCTTTTTATTAGGAATAGGTGATCTTATCCATTTTAAAACTTTGTTTAATGGTTTATAATTTATAACCATTCGAGGTACACCTCTTTCAATTTCACTATGTTTATTGACATAGAAAGCAGTACATGATCATGTTAGATTGTTTAATTAAACCTTTTTGTAAAAGAGACTCAATTTCTTTTTTACAATGTTCTAAATATTCTGAGTTCATTTGACAAGGTCGAGCCTTTGTCGTAATTTTCTTTTCATCAAAGTCTTCCTCATAAGGAAGTTCGACAATATGTCTTTTCCTATCCCAAAAAGCATTAGGATGATCATTACATATTTCAATAGAAAATTGATGAAATAAATTATCAATTTTTCCTTTAAGCTTTGGGTTTAAAAGCTTTTCATTAATAGAAAATGTATTAATTTCTTGTTTTAAGAAATTTAAATGTAAATTCTTTTGATCTATAAGATCCTTAATTTGATTGAGAACATTTGGTATAGGTCTAGTGATAAAATCAAATTTTATCTCTTTACCTTCAAAATGTCATGTTATACCTTTAGCGTTAATATTAGTTAAAGGATATAATTTTTCAATAAATGGTGTTCCAAGTATAACTTGGCTAGTCATATTTTTTACTAATAAAAAACTAGTAGGAATACAAGTATTATTAGTACAAATATAAGCTTTAGGAAGTTTAAACTTTATATCAAGTTTTTCACCACCAGCATGACTTAATGTCATAGTAGTTTTTTCAAAATATTGTGTGGGGATTAATCCTTCTTGGATTACATTCATATCCGCACCACTGTCAATTAAAGCAATTATTTCACATTTATATGAATTATTAATTAATAAAGTAATTTTTACATACCATTTTTGAGAAAAGATAATATTTAATTTATTCAAAAAATTATCCTGTTCTAATATAGAAGATAAATCTGGTAAACTAGAACTAGGTTCAACTTCAGAATTTACTTTTTGGTATTCAAGAAGTAAAATCCTGTCTTCCAGATTTTTATTAGAATTTTTTAATTTTATTATCTCTTGTTTAAGATAAGTTATTTCTTTTAAAAGTTCATTAATTGTGGTTGGTTTTTCCACAGATTGTCTATCTTTTAACATCTTCAGGACATTATTCATAGAAAATGGTTCCTGAGAACTTTTAATTTCTTTAGATTCATCAAAATTGGAAGTTGATGGATCGATTGAATATTATCAATTAAGCGAGATCGAAAAGCTCAAGTGTCTTTAATTAATTTAAGAAATTCAAAAATATTATTGTTTGTTAAAACATTTATTTCCAAATCTTTAAATTGTGAAAGAATTTTATAAAATTCTTCTCCTTCTTCCTTATCATGTTTAATACATTGGATATTTTGTACACATGATTTACAACACACATCTGTGTCAGAAGAACTTAAAGATTCATTAATTAATTCTGATAAATTATTATCAGAAGATTGTTCATCAGAATTGTCAGAAGAAGATTTTTCTGATTCTGAATTAAGAAGTATTTTTGAAAGACTTAATTTTAATTCTTCATTTTGTAAATTGTTTATTTTCTTTTTTAGTTTACACCGATTAGCATAATGGCCAATCTTACCACATTTAAAACATGTTTTATCTGTTTTATTATTTTTCTTAAATTCTTTTTCTAATTTCTTTTTAGAAAATTTCTTTTTTTTTCCTTTATAAAAGGATCTCAAGATTTTTTGATTTATCTTTCTTCCTATATTTTAAAGATGTTTTAGAAGAAGATGGTATATCCATACCAAATTGATCACAAAATCTACCTAATTGTGATTTCTCGGATAAATTTGTCTTTTAATTTGTTGATTTAATTTTATTTCATTTAAAAGGCTTAAACCTCTTGAATGATTGTACTATTAATTTACCATAGGTATAATCATCATAAGGTATATTAAGAAAATCTTTTCTTAAATTTTTCCTAACCTTTTCGCAAAGAGATAAGGTAAACCATCAATAAATTTGGATTTCCAATGAGAGCTATTACTCTCCAGTAATTCCATAACTCTATTAGAAATGTATCTTTATACCAACGAAAATCATTAATGTTTTACATCTCGATTTTGTAATAAATCTGAATATTTTCGCAATTATCGTAAATTCTACCCGTGAAATGTTCAAGTATTGTAGTTCTTAAAGTATAAACTACATTTTCAATTACATTATTATTTTCTTGCTTAACTGTATTTAGAATATGATCTTTATCAGTTAAACTTAAATAATTGTCCCACCAACCTTTTAGTTGGCCTGTAAATCCTGCAATTATCATTTTTGCAACATTTTTATCAGTATTACCTACAGATTTACATATAGTACTATACATTAACATTCTATGTATCATACTATAGATTTGTTTATCAGCGTTACCATCAAGGTTCCACTCATAATATGTTTACCTGAATAGCTATTATTAATAACATATTCTTGTTCCTCATGGAGAGTAGGTCTTCTATAATAATAATTATGCTGAGTAGGACGATCAGCATACTTTTTAAGTCTATTTATTTCAAATTTAACAGTGTCATTATGACTACCATTACCAATTGTATTAGATAAATCTTTATCTAAGGTATTTATTTTTAGACCTTTAAATTTTTCTTCAATCAATTTTTCTAAATCTCCCTTAGGTTTTAAAATAAAATCTTTAATTTCAGGGATATATATATATATATATATATACTACATCCGTCCCAAAATGTAAATCCTTTTAGCTTTTTAGTTTTGTTCTAAAATGTAAGTCCATTTACAAAATCAATAAAGCATTTATTACATCTTTCTCATTCTACCCCTCATTATTATATACTCAACCGCTTTTTATTATTTTACACTAATACCAATGAAAGGTCATTTTAGTCATTTTAATCAAAATTAATGACAAATAACAAATTTAACCAACTTTCTTAATATGTGTGAAAAGACCTAAAATGATTTACATTTTGATACGGATGTAGTATATATTATATGATACACGACATTAACATATGCGAGTTGTACTTTGATTGAAAGAAACTTAGCGTTAATAATGATAAGTTTTGACAGAGAATCGTAACTGCACAAACATTGAATACAAAATCATTTACTCATAGTGACACATATATATTCCCTGTGCATGTACATGTGGTGCCAAAAAAAAATATTAATAGTTTACAATGCACAAATGATTTATTTTGAAAATATATATTGCTAAATTAATATTCACTAGACAATCATAACGCGCAATAGAATGAAGTGAATCATTTATATCAGGTGCATCATTAGAATTTTTCTTTTTATCTATATCTATATATATATTTATATATTTTTTAATCACGGAATTGAACTTGCAACTGTTGAAAATGTTGAAGCACGGTTTCGCAAAAGGAAAAAAATAAATTAAAATCAGTCGTCCTGGTAATAAATGATCAGTCGTCATGGACTAGTTCTTACTAGGTCATACTGTTTGGAGCGCTTTCCCTCCTCGTGATGTAATTTCCGTCGCTATTGCGGATTTGGCTTAATAAAATTCATTTTCCCTTAAAAAAAAAAAAAAAAAAGAGAGAGAAGGGATCATATAGGCTATATAGCTACATACAAATGGGTACAGAAAAGAAAATCTTGGCTAATTAACGTTGGTGATCGATATCTCCAAAATTACAAGTATATAATATACATGCATGGCAATGTCCATTTATATACAAGTTGAAAACATATATGCACAGAGCAAATAATTCCATATACTTGAAATTAGTTTGCAAGTTTGGCTCTTGAGGTTGTTGAAAATGACAAGGAAAAAGGTAAAACTTGGCTACATCACAAATGATTCAGCAAGGAAAGCAACCTTTAAGAAAAGGAAGAAGGGTCTGATGAAGAAGGTGAGTGAACTTAGCACCCTTTGTGGTATTGATGCTTGTGCCAATATATATTCACCATGCATATGAGTCTCAACCGGAGCTATGGCCTAAAGCGGCAATGGGTGTCCAACGTGTTAATTATCGGGCAATTCAAGAGGATGCCGGAGATGGAGCAGACAAAGAATATGCATGATTAATTAATCAAGAGAGCTACACAAGGCAAAGGATCACAAAAGTGAGTGATCTGCTCAAGAAACAACTGAAGGAGAATAGGGAGCTTGAGATCACTGAGTTGATGTACCAATGCCTGGCTGCAGCAGGTAAAGGTTTGCAAAGTGTGAATTTGCATGATTTGCATGATTTAGGATGGATTCTTGATCACAAATTGAAGGAAAAGCGGCTCAAGATCAACAGCCTCCTCCAGCAACCACACAACAGATGATACAGCAGATGGGACTTAACCATGGAATGATGAATAATGTAGGAGGACAACTAACTCATCAGAATCTTGGTCTGGACCTAGGCATGGCAAGAGGGTTCGAGCACGAGCCACCACCATCGATTCTGGCGTGGGATTAGGCATGGATGTCATGCAGAGGCCTCCACATGATTGGTTAGGTGAGTGGGTGAATAAACCTCATGATCATATGGGATTTGGGCATGGCCATGGTAATGGTAATGGTACGGTGGGTGGGCACGAGCCATGGAGGGAAGACGATGATGCCCTTCAACAATAACCACAACAATTCAAAGCGGCATCATGACTTCTTTCCTTGAAAGGACCAATCAAATTATCATCGTATAATCCAATGATAATCTGAATCATTTAAGAGCTGCTCAGCTCCCTTTCATCATTTTTCATGGTTTCTTCTTGACGATTCCAAAAATCGTCTATCTGAAATCTAGGGTTCTATCTCTCGCGATAACATGTTCAAAGCGTTGATAATCACGAAAAGACACAGAGAGGGATGTTTTTGGGGGTGTTTTTAGACTGTACTTGATAGTGATCAAGATGCCTACGTATCCAATGCAGGGATTGGAATCAAGTCTTCGTAGTTCCTTAGGGATCGTTTATATAGAGGGATTTGTGCCCTAAAGTTAGCTTGTGGCGTGTCCATGGTGGACACTGATTGACGTATTCCTTAAGGAAGAGGATTATGATTAGTCAATCTCCTTGATATTAGGAGATAATTGTGATGTTCAAACATTCATATTAAGTGATAAAGACTGGAGCATTTATGACTCGGGATTCTTTCCATATTTATCTGATGTAGATCGTGTGCAAGGGGTTTGGCCCGAGGGATCCTAAGCCAACCTTACGGGTCGGATGTGGGCAAGTTTGAACTCAAGTATTGACCGACCTGCCGAGGTCGGGATGGTACTTGAGCCTATATTACTCGGAGGTCGGCCGTAAGCCTTGGTTGACCTAGAGAGTCCGGGGAGAGCAACAGAGCTACTTGAGCTCGACTGCTGGGAGACCCGACCCCTAAGACAGTTTTTCTCTCTCTATACTTAACGCTGGGCCACTAAAGAGGTGCCACGTATGTACGTCCAGTTTTTGGCATCGTCATAAGCCCCCCAGATCCAGCCGAGCCTTGGGAGGTCGGATCGGATCTGTTCAGATTGCAACTTAGTTCAGTAGGTTTCCAAGTGATGACTATGGATCGCAAATATGGTTGTTCCGGAATTCGAGGCGTCATTACCTGCACGTTGGCACCGGAGCGGTTCCTTAGGTTTATTTGAGGGATATAAACCCGTCACATCAAACATCATTTTACACATTGGTACTCTCCTAATTATCTGCTACAGCCTCATATTACCATCCATCTCCTTCTTTATCTGCTTCTGTTTTCTACTAGATGTCCGATTTATCTAAAGAGGAACCGCTTACCCCTAGGACCGAAGCGATCATAAGGAAGTCTTGGACCAGACCTGTGGTTTTTGAAGAGATTCCCTGGGTTCCTCCCCAGCCAATTTTTGCCGCTTCATTTTCCGGCCCGTCATCAACTCATCAAGCACGTTTGACCCTCTTTTCAGATACAAAATTTAGAAGGCCACTCAAGATATCATGGGAAGCCATGGGATGGTTTCGGTCCTGACCCAAGGCAGTGTGGAGTATATTTTTCGTGAGTATAGGATAAACTCGGAAGAATTTATCCCTCTGCTCCCAGCAGATCCCCGTTCGTTTGCATCCCGCCCTCCCGACGAGTACTTTGCTATTTATGAAGCTCAGTTGAAGGCGGGCCTAAGGTCTTTGTTATATTACGCCGCCGTGGTTCGTGCTCACGACACTCTGATTTAAGCGTGGTTCAGATAGCTCCTTCCGGAGTCAGGACAGTGATAGGTTTTATCGTGCTGTGTTGAGCGATCGGAGTGAGATCTCGGTAGGTCTCTTCCGGGTTTTTTATCGCATAGCACAGAGCCCGGGGTTGAAAGGATGGTATCGTTTCACCAGTCGTTCGGGAGTGAGGGAAATGATGCTTGAAGGCCCTAAGTTCAATTCAGGGCAAGGGCGTTTCTTCTTCGTTTGAGATGGTGGGGACTCCAGACTGGGGCGTTGGAAAACAAGTTCCTTGCAAAAGGACGAGTGTCCGACCCTCCCGAACTCTACCCAAGTGGACGATATTCAGAACATTGGTATTGTTCTGAGGCTACATGAACTGCCTTCCGATCTGATCGCTGCAGCTCGCCTGGCCGAGGCTGACCCTGATCCTTACCTTCCATTAGACAGCAACAACCGTGATATTGGTAAGTACCGTTACGTTCTGGAAGACTTTTGTATTAACGTAAGTGATATGTTTTCCATTTTCTTGCAGTAAGGACCCTGGCTGGCCTCCAAGCCCCCGGCCCTGAGGAGGGGGTAGAACTTCGACCCGAGAGGACGGCCGTGATTGGAGAGCACACTGGTGGGGACCAGGCGATCCGGGCCGTGGGGTCCTCTCTCGAGCCTCACACAGCTCACATGTTGTCCGAGCTGGAGGATGATGCTCTGGCAAATCCTCCCTCTTTTAAGAGGGGTCTAGATGCTCCTATTATTGTGATGGACGAGGAGGAGGATGAGGAGGAGCTGGAGACGCCCCTTGTACGAAGATTTTCTCGCCCTAGATCGGGAGAGGTTGAAACAGAAGAGAGGTTGGAAAAAAGAAGTAGGACCGACGTTGGGTTGGGCTCGGAGGATCACAATGAGGAATCATCTGGAGTTCGTCGAGAGGAGGGGGAGACCGAGGTCGAGCCCTGCACATGTTTGGATGACCCAGTGCTGGATGTCACCTAGATGTCCGACATGGATCTAATTGAAGCGGGTTTTGAGGCCATGAGATACGTAGGTTTCACTTCTTTGTATTTCTGACATTTATTCTTAATAGAGGATACTTACCGTATGTTGTGCTTACACATGGATCGGTTGTGTCAAGAGATCTTCTGCCGACTTGCACTCTCGTCTGCCGAATGGGAGAAGAGGATATTTGATTTGAAGTAAAAAGATGATCGAATAAGGGAGCTCGAAGAAGGACTAACCTTGCAGGTGGAAAGGACAGAGGCCTTAAAGTCCGAGTATGACGTTCGCCTTCAAGAGTTCATGACTGATCACTTAGAAAGGGAAGCCGAACTGGACGGTCATCTTGTGAGGCTTCGGGAGGTAACTTTCGGTTTCAGAGGCAGCTGTCCGAGCTTTTCCTGCTCGTCTCTATGAGGCCGCAGCTCAAGCCGTTAGGGATTACAAAGCTTCTCTTGTCTTCATCGAGTCTTTAAAGCAGTTGTTGAGCCCTACTGTGAGGGCTGGCTATAAGCTGGGAGTAGACGATTGTAGGGCTCATCACCCGGACCTTACTATTGATCAACTAGCCCATCCAGACTTGTATATTCCTGGCACCGAATCGATGTACTCTCTTCGGCTAAAGGAATTTCAAGCGGGGGTGGACCTTGCGACTAAGTACCCTATGACCGGCGAACAGGGCCGACCCTCTGAAGGGGGCGAGCCCTCAGGTTCGGGTCCTGGTTCTTGATAAGATCAGGCTTTTATGCCTGTCTCAGTGTAAATTTTATAATTCAGTGTCTTTCTGTAACTTTGTTATTTATTAATAAAACCAGTTTTTCCAAGCTTTTTATTTAATTAAAATTTAGACTTTGTATTTTGTATGGTTTTGTGTGATCATCATCGCTGCCCCCTAGTATGTCATGCCTATGATTATGGGGGATGGCATACTTGTACTAGGTTATATGAAGTTAGTTTCGAAATTAGTTTAAGTCGCCGCGAGCAGGGCCAGGTCGGACTGACTTCTAGCATGTAGATGGGACGAGCGGGGCCAAGCTAGTGATGACTACTCGTTTTAAGGCACGGCGAGCAGGGCCAGATCGGACTGACTTCTCGCGTGAAAGCATTGACGAGAGGGGCCAGGCTAGTGCTGACTTCTCCTTTTAAGGCACGGCGAGAAGGGCCAGGTCGGACTGAGTTCTCGCATGAAGGCATTATAGCGCGAATAAAATGTTTCACTCATTCATAACGACGAGAAAATATTATTTTATTCGTAATAACAAGCTTCGTAAAATACAAACTCAATTTGTAATACAGCTAAATAGGAGTTGTTCACAAAATTGATTTTAGGGATAGAATTTCCGCAAGTTGTTAGCATGCCAACTTCTGGGGATAGTTTTGCCGCTAGAGTCGGCCAACTGATTAGCGCCATTCCCGTGTACCTTGACCACTTTGTAAGGACCTTCGTTCGGGTCGATTTTGCCTTAAGGGCCTTTCTGCTGAATTCATTTTTTCACAGCACCGGGTCTCCTTCCCTAAAGTACACATGCTTTACTTTACTGTCATAGTATTGAGAGAGTTTCTGCTTGTATCTGGCCATTCGGATGAAGGTATCTCTCGGTTTTCTTCCAAGTCGTCTTTGGAGTGCTTGAGCTCGATTTCCCTATCGGCTTTTGTGTAAAGCTCGAGCCTTAGTGAGGGTAATCCGAATTCAGCAGGTATAACTGACTCGCTTCCGTAAGCTAAAGAGAAAGGTGTTTCTCCTGTTGCCAAGCTTGGGGTTGTCCGATATGCCCATAGGATGTTGGCCAGATGCTCTACCCAATTTTCTTCTTCGAGTCTTTTCTTCAGGCCAACTTTGATATACCGATTAGTCTGCTCGACTTGCCCATTCGCTTGCGGGTAACCTACGGAAGTGAAATGTTTGGGATATCCCTAGCTCGGCGCACCATGATCGGACCCTTTGTCTTCAAAGCGTGTACCGTTATCCGATATCAATGTCTTGGGGATCCCGAATCGGCACACAATGTTCTTTCGGAGGATCCGGATTGCTTTAGCTATAATCGAAGTGAGCCTCGGCCTCTACCCATTTGGTGAAGTAATCGACGGCGACCACTAAAAATTTGAGGTTTCCTGGTGCTCGGGGTAGAGGCCCGATTAAATTGACTCCGTATTGGTCGAAAGGCCATACCACGACCAGGGGAATCATCTGCTGAGAAGCTTTATGTGTCATATTATCATGTACCTGACATGGTTTACAGCTGCGGATGAGATCATACGCATCTTGCCGCATGGTCGGCCAGTAATAGCCGAATATACGGCACTTTTGTGCTAATGTCCAGGCTCCGGGATGATTTCCGCAATTTCCTAAATGGATTTCCCGGAGCAAATAGTTTCCTTCATCCTCTGTTGCGCACCTGAGCCAGGGCGCCATGAAAGATTTCCTATAAAGTACGTTGTCAAAGAGAGAATACTGAGCCGCTCTGAATTTCAACTTTCTTTGTCAAGGTTTTGTCTTGGGGTAGTATTCCGTTGCGGAGGTAGGACACTATAGGATCCATCCAAGTATCTTTCTGTGTGATAGGTTGGACTTCGTGGGCCTTATAACTTCTTTCCTGTAACAATTCTACCAGTACTTTTTTGTTGGAGATGAAATTAGATGCCAGCTTGGAAAGAGCATCGGCTCGTCGATTTTGGGACCGGGGCACCTGCTCGATGAGGACAGTTTGGAAGGCCTTCAGTCGATCACCTGCCATGGCCAAGTACTTCTTCATAGGCTCTTCTTTAGCTTCGTATTCTCCTTTCACATGATTGACGATTAGCTGGGAGAAGCGTTGTAGACCCGCAAGTTCCTAGCCCTCAACTTAGCTGCTAGGTTAAGCCCGGTGATCAGATCTTCATACTCGGCCCCATTGTTGGTGGCCTAGAAGCTGAATCGGAGAGCGTAAGGAAATTCTTCGCTCTTTGGGCTTATGAGTAGGAGTCCTGCCCCGGCTCCATCCTTGCCGAGGTCGAACATTGGCAGTTATGGACGTTTCTTCCGCCAGGAATCTGCTAATGCTTGAGCTTTGACCGATGTTCGGGGATGAAAATCCAAGTCGTATTCTGCTAACTCTACTACTCATTTCGTCAGCCGACCTGACGTTTCTGGTCGGGCTAGTATTTGCCGAAGAGGTTGATCAGTAACCACAACTATCGGGTGAGCCTGAAAATAGGGCCTAAGCTTTCTGGAGGCATGCACTAAAGCTAGCGCTAAGGGGTTTCCATATTCCTTGACGAGGACTGCACTTATGGCCTCATCACACACTGCTAAATAGGCGAGCATGGTATCTCCCCTTTGTGGGGAAGTTAGAGTCGGTAGCTCGGCTAGGTAGGCTTTCAGATCTTCAAAGGCTCGCTGGCATTCTTCGTCCCATCCAAACGGGTTGGTTTGCTTTAGAATCTTAAAGAAAGGAATGGCTCATTGGGCCGATTTGGATAAAATGTGCCCGAGCGTGGCTATTCTTCCCGTTAATCTCTGAACTTCCTTAATGTTCCTTGGTGTCGACATAGTTCTTAGTGCTTCCAATTTATCTGGGTTAGCTTTGATGCATTCCTGAGATATCATATACCCCAAGACTTTCCCGATCCAAACTCCGAACCTGCACTTCTTGGGATTAAGTTTCATCTATGAGGTCCTAAGTACTTCGAAGACTTCCCTCACGTCAACTAAGTATTGTTCGAGGGATTTACTCTTAATTAAGAGGTCGTCTACATATACTTCCATGCATCTTCCTATCTGGTCTTTAAATATTGTATTGACTGCCTTTTGGTAGGTTGCACCAGCGTTTTTGAGGCCGAACGGAATAGTCTTGTAACAGTACGTGCCGAACTCAGTGATGAACGAGGTTTATTCGGCATCCTGGGGGTCCATGGAAATCTGATGATAACCCTGTAGGCGTCCAGGAAACCAAAGACTCCAAAACCTATAGTTGAATCCACCATTCGATCTATTTTAGGCAAGGGATAACAGTCCTTGGGGCAAGCTTGGTTGAGGTCGGTAAAGTCTACACACATCCTCCAACTACCGTCCGGCTTCTTCACCAAGACGAGGTTCACTAACCAGTCCGGGTAGCTCACTTCCCGGATGATGTTGGCTTGGAGCAGCTTTGCTACTTCCTTCTTGATAGCATCCATGTTGGAAATAACGCCCGAAAGACGATTTATGTAATTGTTTTTATAATTAATAAATGACAGATTTATTCTCATTTTATTATTTGCTTCGTGCTTATAAGTAATACACTACTGAAAACCCCAAGTCGTATCATATGTAGCCATATAACTTAGTGTGTGTCACACATGATGATTAACTTTATGGTGATACAGTTGAACTATTAGTCCGTGGTGAACTTAATCATAGTATGGGGTCTATTGATTAAACCACCATTAATGCACTCAGAACACTTTTTGGTGTGACCATCTTATCCGGACCGTCGACAATGGTTGTATAAGTGGGGCATTTATATATGATGAGAGTCATATAGGACTGGACCGATTTAATCTGAGTTTCTCATATAATTCCATGACTGAGAAATCTTATTAAATCACAAGATGATCATATATGGATTAACCTTAATCCTGAATTTTCAGGATAGGGTTTGATGTGTTCGTTAAGGATCGCTAAGAGGCGCGGTCCGAATCACTTTCATGTTGGTACTATTCTGGAATGAGTGAGAAGTGTGTCTCTCACAGATATGGAACCATTCCTTCCTGCGGGAAGTAGAAAGACAATCCCCTTATTTGTTAATCCTAGAAACTGATCGATCCGTGGAGTTCGTATAGGTTATGAACTAATTGATCACTAGTGGGTTAATGGTAAATAAGGATAAGATGTGTTGAAGAAGGTTTACGGAAATAATCCCGCTTCATTACGGATAGTCTATGGAGGGTTAGTTTGTTTGTAATGATTATATCGATGGACACTTATCAACTCGACGTTTTGAGATTAAGTTATATCTATAATCGATAGAGTTCAGTTTCGGATTTACGGTGGCGTAATTCCGAAATTAATAAGTTGAGTAGAAATATTATGTTCGATGAATATTTTATTCAATTTATTGTAGCTACTGGTTATAGGTCCATGATCCCCGGGTTGGCTCCTAACACACGAGTGTTTTCTCATTTTATGGAACCTCGAGAATAAATTAAAATGTTTGTCTATTTAATGAATATGCAATATTATTTATTCGGTAAATAATATGTAAAATAGAAAAGACATTTTCTATTAAAATTAATGACATAAGTGGCACCCCAAATGTGGATTAGTTGGGAAAAGAAATTTCCTAGATTATGTCACATGTGTAATTAATTAATTATCTATTAGTTGGATAATTAATGGAAAAATAAGAGATTAATTTTTTGGGAATTATCTATTACCTTTTGGCAAATATCTTTTCCTTGTGGGAATAGGTAATTGTGGTGTGAAAATGATAACTCTCTTATATAAAGAGAGTTCCTCCCAACACAATAAGACACAAATTTGCGCCACACTTGATAAAAAGGAGAGAAAAATTAGTTTCTTGTTCTAGTCATTAAGAGAATAAAAAACTAGGGTTTTTTTGGGCATATTCGAGGAGGTTTTACGGTGAGGATCGACGTCCACCAGTCGTCGCTAGGAGATACAATCCGGAAGACTGCGGCTTCTCCCTTTGGTCGACTATTTCTTCCTCTCCGTTTAGGTAAATATTCAACCTCCTTATATTTATATTAATTATTTATGCCAAATCGTGGTAAAATCGCATGCGAATTTATTCGTAGCTTCTGTTGTGCATGATCGAGCGTCTCGATCGGTGCTGTAAATCAGATCAGACGATCCAACTATGGATCGGATCCGGATTCAGGTTTCTGTATATCCAGCATGTGGTATCAGAGCGAGGTTAAAGCGATTTTGCGATCTTGATTGCATAATTAGGTAATAAGGAGTGGAATTGAATAAATTGCATCTTTTATGTATTTATTATATATCTGAGTGATTGAATTATTTGGTTGACGAGATGCATTGGGGTTGGTACTTGTTTACCGTTAGATCTATTGTAAACCCAAATTTTTCTAGGTGTAGGAAATTATTTAATTTATTTGTTGTAATTTAATTTCCTAGTATCTAGAATTAATTTCAAATCGGTGGTTGTATGGTATATAAATAATTTTCGAAGAACAACATCACAACTGATGCGGCGGTACAGTGGTGGAAATGCAAGATCTGGAAATTAAAGACCCGAGTTTTAAACCCACCCACCGCGTTTTTATGCTATTTTTTCAGAAAAAATGCTTGCTTTTGATAAATAAAAATAAATGCAACAAGTAGGATTCGAACCCAGGTTGCTGTAATGGAAGGAGAGCGCCTGCACTAACTCGGCTGGAGCACTTTTGTTCAAAAAACGGAGCAGAAAATTAATATACTGGGCGGCGGAGCTGGACATTGAAGACTTGTAATTTTTTGAACCTAGGGTTTATTTATTTAGTTTATAGATTAGATACGGAGTACCAACGGTCCATCTCAGTGGTTTTTTTTCGCATTTATTTTCTTATGTGATTATTTATGTGATATAACCATGTCATGCATCATATTCATTAATTCCACCCCTATCATGTAACGCTCCGTTCCCGGACACCGAGTCCTTATCCGGTAAAGGAACGTTCGACACGTATAAAATAAAAATAAATTCACTTTATACATAAGCCTTTACTACGTCATATCAAAAAAAGCAAACGGAAGCCAAAGACTCGGGTATAAAAAAATTCCAAACATCCAAGAATAGAAATGAAATCTAAAGATGGAAATGTAACTTATTACATTAAAGGAAAATACGATGTCCAAAGAAATGTACGATATTCTCAAAAGAAACGTAACAATGCTACAAGTCTCGAAAGACCAAAAGTCAATTCCAGAAGTACTAAAAACAGTCTATTAAAGATTAATGAAATGACTAAACGTAAAATCTTCAATGAAGCGTCTTCAAACGTCATCATCGAACTCCTCCTCGTAAACATTATCTACATGTTCGTCTTCTCATCCCCAAACACATAGAAAACATGCATTTTGAGGTAAGTACAACGTACTTAATAAGAAAGAGAAGCTATGATAACAATCACTTATAAAGAAAAGATAATTAAAAGTTTAGTTGTTTATGTATGACCGACTCAATCTAGGGTTCATTTCATGTCCATCAACATGAATTGACTAAACGTTTCTACTTAACTTATCTGTGTTACAACCGCACTCAAGGGCATTACGCCTGATGTATATCCACCAGGAGATATCGATTGCAACATATTAGTGGATCACACCAATATCCACGGAGGCTAGAATAGGTCGGCTCCGATAGTACGCACACCTCAGTGGAGTCCCCCGAACTTGTGGTTCTTTTGACCTACGGGCTCTTCCACCTTCAGAGGTAGCACACACATCGCGATATAGACTGGTGCCTATCCAAGAGAGACATGTTGTTTAATCTTTTACTAGTCAAGTACGTGTTTTATTAGAATGATTAATTAACCACCTATGTGTTTTCAATTAATCTCCCTCACAAACACTACTCTCTTCCTAGACCACTAGACATAGACAAGGCCTAGCAATTACACAGACATTGATGAATGCTAATTCATCAAAGCACAAGCCTATCATGCTCTTCCGACGGATCCGGACTTCAACTCCCTTTAAGAGTACATTCAGTGTTTTAACTGAACGAATCAGAAGTTCAATTCAGGCTTGTTTATGTTTATGAAATGTTCACGTATCACAAATTAAGGGTTTAAAACAATAATAACATAATTATGAAGATCGAAACCAAGCTGAAATAATAAAACAGTAAAAACAAGGTAAAACAGGTCAAACGCCCGTTTGACATCCTATGGACGCCCGTCCGTAATCAAACGCCCGTCCACTAAACCCCAAACGCACAAATGCGCCAAAAGCGGCTACATCTCGAATCAAAAATCTAACCTCAGACGCCCGTCTGCCTTATGCAAACGCCCGTCTGAGCTACTAGGGTCTCAGACGCCCGTCTGCCTAATGCAGATGCCCGTCCGCCTGGATTTTTCCCAAAACGCTAAAATCTTCCCAACTCGATTTTTGAAACGTGCCTAACCTAATTAACCTCGTTTTCAACACAGTAAAACGTAGAAAAACATATCTAAACAGTCCAAGATTACCTATGATCCTTGATCAACGAAAAACACATCTTTCTAGCATCTACACATCTCAAAAACATGATCTAAACTTTACGAATCATAACCGAGATCATAGGAAGAGTTTCTTACCTAATTGCGACCACAAACTGATTCAAACGACCTTGAAAGTCTGCAGCCCTTCCTACTAAACCGATATCCAAACGATGTCCTTCTCACGACGATTCCAATTCTCGAGTCGATTCGAAACGGTTCAACACCTCTTACGATAATTGAAGAACTCCTTGACCCTTTTTCCTCTCCAAATTTGCTTGAGAGATGTGAGCGTAAAACTGATTTTACGATTTAGTCTAGGTTATGGGATTATTGTGTGTAATTTTCCTTAAATACCAATTTCCCATAAATCCCTTTTTCCTTGATTGTCCTTTAATTAACAAATAATCGATTTCCTTATATATATATATATATATATATATATATATATATATATATATATATATATATATATATATACAATTAATTCAAAAATATATATATACATACTCTATTAAATACTTAACTCCCATAAAAGAAAAGAAATAATAATATTTCGCTGCAAAATGACACGTCTCTGCCTCTTTCGAAAATCGAATATTACATATCATATGCATGTTAGATGTAGAGTGCCCGAAAGACAATTGTTTCTCGTCTATATGGGCAAGTGGGAGATTGTTGGAATTAGCGTCCGAAAGACAATTTATGTAATTGTTTTTATAATTAATAAATGACAGATTTATTCTCATCTTATTATTTGCTTCGTTCTTATATTTAATATACACTGCTGAAAACCCCAAGTCGTGTCATATTTAGCCATATAACTTAGTGTGTGTCACATAAGAGGATTAAGTTTATGGTGATACACTTGAACTATTAGTCCGTGGTGAAATTAATCGAAGTGATTCTTGTTCAAAAAACAGACCAAACGCGTCCACTCGACCGATCTCATCCACTTTCAATTTCGTATGGGGTCTATTGATTAAACCACCATTAATACGCCCAAAACACTTTACTGTGTGACCGTCTTATCCGGACCATCGATATTGGTTATCTAAGTGGGGCATTTATATATGATGTAGTCATATAGGACTGGACCGATTTAATCTGAATTTCTCATATAATTCCGTGATTGAGAAATTTTATTAAATCACAAGATGATCATAGATGGATTAACCTTAATCCTAAAGTGATTACAGACTCTTGCTTGTTTCAAGATAGGGTTTGATGTGTTCGTTAAGGGTCGCTGAGAGGCGCGGTCCGAATCACTTTCACGTTGGCACTATTCTGGAATGAGTGAGAAGTGTGTGTCTCACAGATATGGAATCCATTCATTCCTGCGGGAAGTAGAAAGACAATCCTCTTATTTGTTAATCCTAGAAACTAATCGATCCACGGAGTTCGTATTGGTTATGAGCTAATTGATCACTAGTGGGTTAATGGTAAATAAGGATAAGTTGTATTGAAGAAGGTTTACGGAAATAATCCCGCTTCATTACGGATAGTTTATGGAGGGTTAGTCTGTGTGTAATGATTATATCAATGGACACTTATCGACTCGACTCGACGTTTTGAGAATAAGTTATATCTATAATCGATAGATTTCAGTTTCGAATTTATGGTGGCGTAATTCCGGAATTAATAAGTTGAGTAGAAATATTATGTTCGATGAATATTTTATTCTATTTGTTGTAGCTACTGATTATAGGTCCATGGTCCCCGGGTTGGCTCCTAACACGCGAGTGTTTTCTCATTTTATGGAACCTCGAGAATAAATTAAATAGTTGGTCTATTTAATGGATATGCAATATTATTTATTTGGTAAATAATATGTAAAATAGAAAATATATTTTCTATTAAAATAATGACTATTGTGGCGCCATTTTTGTGATAAATTAGGAAAAAAAATTTCCTAGATTATGTCATATGTGTAATTAATTATTTATTTATTTGTTAGATAATTAATGAAAAAGAGATAAGAGTTTGTATTTTTGGGAATTATCTATTATCTTATGGCAATTATCTTTTCCTTATGGGAATAGGTAACTATGGTGTGAAAATGATAACTCTCTTGACTGGTTATTTTCCTATAAAGAGAGTTCCTCCTAGCACAAAAGACACACATAATTTGCGCCACAGTCAAATAAAAGAAGATAATAAATAGTTTCTTGTTCTAGTCATTAGGAGAAGAAAAACCTAGAGTTTTTTCTTGGGCATATTCGAGGAGGTTCTGAGGCGAGGATCGACGTCCACCAGTCGTCGCTATGAGATACAATCCGGGAGACTACGGCTTCTCCTTCTCTGTCGATTTACTATTCCTCTTCAATTAGGTAAATCTTTAACCTTCTTGTAGTTGTATTAATTATTTATATGGATCATATCGTAGAAAAAACGCATGCAAATTTATTCATAGCTTCCGCTGTGCATGATCGAGCGTCTCGATCGCTGCTGTGAATCAGATCTGACGATCCAATTATGGATCGGATCCGGATTCGGGTTTCTGTATATCTAGCAATGCATACATGTAGAAAATTAATATTGACATTAATTAGACATGTATGAACACGATAATTAATTTAGATTAAAAATAAATTAAATTAGTTATAGGAAACGGAATTTTATCTGAATACAAAATTCACATGATAAAAATCAAATTTATTGGGTAAATTTGATTTTGGATCTAAAATTCTTTGAGAATTTTAATTATGTAGTGTCTACGTAAAAGGATTTTAATGATCGAGTAATTGGAAAATCGTGAAAAGATAGGACACTAACTAGACGGTATTTGGAACCGATAAGTTAGTGATTGTTTTTCATGATTTATTGTTTTTCGATTATGGGAAAATTCTGAGATCCTAATTTTTTTATCATGATAAAATTAGGACTCTAAAATTCATTGGTGAATTTTGTTGTGTAGTGACTACACAAGAGATTTCTAAATCGACAAATTGGAAAATCATGAGTATAGTATCACTAGTTAGACGGTATTCGGAACCGATAAACTAGCGGGAGCTTTAAATTTGTGATTTATTATTTTTCGATTTGGTGGGAAATTCACAAGTCCTAAAATATTAGGATTATAAAATTCTTGGTGAATTTTAATTGTGTAGTGTCTACACAAAGAATTTATAAATCCATAAGATTGGAAATTTGTGAGTAAGTGACACTAGTTAGACGGTATTTGGAACCGATGAACTAGTGGGATGATTAACTTAAATATTCATGATTTATTGTTTTTCGTATTGTGAAGAAATTCTGAAAATCCTAATGAGACTACCTAATTTTCAAAATAACGAGTGGGAGCGGGAAAGGTGACAACCGACCCCTCGGCCTTTACTGTTAACACAAGAACCGTGAGAGAATTGTGACGCCTCGTGCCGCTTTGATTTCGGTCCACTTCGGATGGCCTTCACCGCTATCAAAATTCAAGGCTTAGTTTCCGAAAGGATAGGATTTTGAGTACTCGTCGGGTCACTGACCTACCCTTCGGCGGCATACTCGGGGTCTACTTAAAAATCTGAAACAGTAGGTCGCACTCTAAAGGGTATTTATGGAAATATCTTGGCTGAAAAAGTAAGGTAATAAACAATTAAATCGGGATGTCTAATTCTCAGTTAATTGTTGAGAGAGATTGTCTCAATTTAATCGTCACCTCTTTGACCTACCCGTCGGCGGCACTGAGGTGTGAGATTAAATCCGTGGAATGGTATGATAAACTGCATGCATGACATCACGTTTATAATTCCTAAAATCATTATTTGTAGTGGTGTATGTTTTGATTTATAATTCTGTCATAATTTATTTTTCAACTACATATCATCTCAAGGTATCTAAAAGCGCTAAACACGTTAAAATTGGTGATGTTTACTTCGTAAAAGTGGAAAAGTAACGAGAACGTTGAACTCATTAATCGAGAATGCAATTAATTTTTGGTAGAGGATTCTCCTCTTGAGCCTTCAAACTTAAGTGACATAGATGAGTATGTCATTGCTGTCGCTCGTGTTGAATGAGAGACAACCGATATTAGTTCAAAGATGACGAGAATGATTTGATATCAATCTCATCAGACATCCCACAGTTTACGAGTAGTGTCTACTCTTATAAACTGCTAGTTCAAGGCCATTTCCTTTCATAGAAAGCCAAGAATGGGAAGGCAAACGTCTACAAGTGTAAGTCAACAAAACTAAACAAGCGAAAGGCTAAACCGAAATATTAATAAAAGAAACTATAGGATAAGGAAAGTGATTTTGGATCACTAACCTATGAATCCTTAAAGACTTTCTTAACCGGGTAATTTGACTCGGGAGTTAAAGTTCTTTTTGTAAGAACAAGGTAGCAAGGCACTCATGATTAAAGAGTAGACAACGGTCAGTTATTTCAGCTGAGATAGTGGGAATGATATAAGGAAAGAAATTTCGGATTTTAATCCTTGAATATCACAGAAATCTAATTTCTATTTTCAGATTCGTTGGAACAAATGGATTCACTTTCACATCGATAATATAGTTGCCTTAAAGAAAGTGAATATGACATTTGTATACGATTCCGAGACTCAGAATTTTGTTCGATAAAGTCAGAACCACTAAGTAATGCTGAAAAGGTATATGTAACACATCATAAACTATTAAGACAAATGGTTTCCGTATTTAGATAAACGGTTCTTTGACATTTATTAATTAGTGCATATATTCTAAAGATAAGATCTCAAGGCGGCTAAGGGTGATTCCTATCTCCTGATCGAGAATACTATCTCAAAGGAAAGATGACTAAGTAACCTCTCAATTAGGAAAAGGTAATAGAGCTGAAGAAGTATCATAGCTTGTTCATATTGACCTTCGGGGTCTTATGAAGATACGAGCTAGTGGGAGCTTTTGAGAAGTGGACAATTTGTCTGATAGCTACTCGAAACGCCGATTAGTTTATCTAAATATTTGGAGGAATCTCTGATATTACCAGAGAAACGAGTATTTCATGCTCAGATATAGGCTATAGCATAGTATTTGGAACTGATGCTCGGCCTACCTCCGAGTGAAATGATTTCACTAAAATGATAAACCATGTATTGTCTTGTACAGTTATTGATATGCTACATTGCACTGCTTAACTCAATTAAGATATCAGTTGCAAAATAACGGTTTACATTATTATGTAATACCGAGAAGTCTACCGAGAAGATGCTTATGAATTTATGGATAAGGAGTGAACGTAGTTTAATCCACTTCCGTAAATAGAGGCGTTTAGCACTTGGTGCTTGAAGGTAGGACTGGAGATTTTGCATACACGTTCAGATGGTGACTGTTCGTAAAATATCTTAATGCAATGAGTAAAAGCTGGTTACATCCTTTCTAAAAGAATGTTTAGATAACAACCTTAGACCTTGAAGTACAATTACTCAAGGAGTTACTATCTGATTTAATCAGACCACATCCAACATTGGTTGTTGGGGAAGACACTGATAAATACTACTGAACCAGATCATAATATCAAACCACCCAAATGCAGTGGGAGTATGGTTTATCCGTTGACTCGCTGTGATTATGCAGTCTTTAGAGTCTGCTGGGGGTGATTGATAACCTATGGTCTTTTGGAAGGACTGTATAAGATTCTGATAATAAGATGTTGGTTTAAAGGCATAAACCTATACATGGAGTTTTGGTACTCCAATTCTATTCACACTTTTGTAGAACCACCTGAGTGTCTCAGGCCCATTGGGAGAAATTGGATCTACATGAAAAGAGTCGAATTGTCTAAAGTTTAACTTTCAAGGCAAAGCCAAGTGGTCAGAGGTAATTCCACGAGAAGTAGAGAGTTAACCGTGGGCGATGCCTAAAACTCTCTCACCATTCCGCCATGCTTGACTCCCTGGAAAGCAGAAAGACTAACAGAAGTGATGCCCTGAAACTTTCTTGCCGTACAAAGGAGCTTGAATTCATTTGGAACAGAAGGGTTTTAGCTTAAAGCTATGCTTAAATCCATTGGTGGATTAAAGTAAACCTTCAGGTCATTGAAATTCACATGTTTTGAAATGTGTGGGCTTGACCAGAATATTGATGAGTCTTTTGTAGACTAGAGATCAATATTGGTAAAGTAGTAGACGTTAGTGTTTATACATGTAACACTGCAACATTTGTGGACAACATGAGTGTGTTATCTGAAGTCGGGAACTGACGAGCCAAGCTTCTCTGAATTAGAGAAGTGGACTATATTCTTAGAAATCGATTCGGTCGAATTCATGAGAAGAAGTTGTGGCAGTATCCCATCCATCTTATTGGTTAAGATGATGATGCATTTTTGTATGCATTATTCAATGAGAGGTTTCCTACCCAACCCCTCACGGAATAATTCTCTCAAATCTTCGGATATAGAGAAAATGGGATAAATTCTCTTTTGGATAGAAAAAGTCAGGTTATTAAAAGTCAATAACAGTCGAATCTTGGATTCGGACGTTGAGTACCAGTATAGTGCATCCTCAAGTACCTTCAGAGATTGAGGAATTATATGCTTGAATATTCGGGTGCAAACCTGAGTATTGATTACACTTAAGGATGATCGTTAATTGATCTCGGGCTCAGTGTTTACTCATTGAAATAGAGCTACCGTCTGAAGCAATCCAGCAGTGCCAATTTGACTCTATAAGTCAAATACATAGCAGCTTTTGGAGCAGCTAGAGAGGCAGTATTGCTTGAAAGGTTTCTTGCTGATCTGGGAGTAATTCTAGGTCTGAGTCAGCAGATATCACTTCACTGTGAACACAGTTGAGGGGTTGCTTACGCAAAGGATCATCACAATCATATGAGGTCAAAATCATATTGAGAGTAAGTACCACTTGATCAGACAGACCGTGCGAAGAGGTGACGTTTCGGTCCTAAAGATTGCATCGAGCCGACAACCTAGCTGATCAGCTTACCAAGTCGCGTGGCATCTAATGTCACTAATAAGCGCTTGGCGGGTATGAAATTGGAAGATATGTCTCATCTGCTTTTAAGCAAGTGGGAGAATGTTATGGATAGATAGAATAAGAGTGTGGTGCTCTAAAAACAATCATTGCTTGTCTTTACGGGCAAGAGGGAGATTGTTATATATAGTGTGCCCGAAAGACAATTGTTGCTTGTCTATATGGGCAAGTGGGAGATTATTGGAAGTAACGCCCGAAAGACAATTTATGCAATTGTTTTTATAATTAATAAATGACAGATTTATTCTCATCTTGTTATTTGCTTCGTGCTTATAAGTAATACACTAATGAAAACCCCAAGTCGTATCATATGTAGCCATATAACTTAGTGTGTGTCACACATGAGGATTAAGTTTATGGTGATACACTTGAACTATTAGTCCGTGGTAACTTAATCAAAGTATGGGATCTATTGATTATACCACCATTAATGCGCCCAAAACACTTTATGGTGTGACCATCTTATCCGGACCGTCGACATTGGTTGTCTAAGTGGGGCATTTATATATGATGAGATCCATATAGAACTGGACCGATTTAATCTAAGTTTCTCATATAATTCCGTGATTGAGAAAAATCTTATTAAATCACAAGATGATAATATATGGATTAACCTTAATCCTGAAGTGATTACAGACTCCTACTTGTTTCAGGATAGGGTTTGATGTGTTCGTTAAGGATCGCTAAGAGGCGCGATCCGAATCGCTTTCACGTTGGCACTATTCTGGAATGAGTGAGAAGTGTGTGTCTCACAGATATGAAATCCATTCCTTCATGCGGGAAGTAGAAAGACAATCCTCTTATTTATTAATCCTAGAAACTGATCGATCCGCGGAGTTCGTATTGGTTATGAACTAATTGATCACTAGTGGGTTAATGGTAAATAAGGATAAGATGTGTTGAAGAAGGTTTGCGGAAATAATCCCGCTTCATTACGGATAGTCTATGGAGGGTTAGTCTGTATGTAATGATTATATCGATGGACATTTATCGACTCGACGTTTTGAAAATAAGTTATATCTATAATCAATAGAGTTCAGTTTCAGATTTATGGTAGCGTAATTCCCAAATTAATAAGTTGAGTAGAAATATTATGTTCGATGAATATTTTATTCAAATTATTGTAGCTATTGGTTATAGGTCCATGATCCCCGGATTGGCTCCTAACACGCGAGTATTTTCTCGTTTTATGAAACCTCGAGAATAAATTAAATAGTTGGTCTATTTAATGAATATGCAATATTATTTATTGGGTAATAATATGTAAAATAGAAAAGACATTTTCTATTAAAATTAATGACATAAGTGGCGCCCTAAATGTGGATAAGTTAGGAAAAGAAATTTTCCTAGATTATGTCACATGTGTAATTAATTAATTATCTATTTGTTGGATAATTAATGGAAAAATAAGAGATTGATTTTTTGGAAATTATCTCTTATCTTTTGGCAAATATCTTTTCCTTGTGGGAATAGGTAATTGTGGTGTGAAAATGATAACTCTCTTATATAAAGAGAGTTCCTCCCAACACAATAAGACACAAATTTGCGCCACACTTGATTAAAGTGAGAGAAAAATTAGTTTCTTGTTCTAGTCATTAAGAGAAGAAGAAGCTAGGGTTTTTCTTGGGCATATTCGAGGAGGTTCTAAGGCGAGCATCGACGTCCACCAATCGTCGCTAGGAGATACAATCCCGAAGATTGTGGCTTCTCCCTTTGGTCGACTATTTCTTTCTCTCCGTTTAGGTAAATATTCAACCTTCTTATAGTTATTTTAATTATTTATGCGAATCAAATCATGGAAAAATCACATGCAAATTTATTCGTAGCTTCCGCTGTGCATTATCGAGCGTCTCGATCAGTGCTGTGAATCGGATCCAATTATGGATCGGATCTGGATTCGGGTTTCTGTATATCCAGCAATCCATTCGTTCTTGGGCAAAGTGCCTCTTCTTTTGGTGAACGGGTTTCCGGTTCGGGTCGACGTTCAACTTGTGCATGGCTAAGGCCGGGGATGGACCATGCATATCTTTCGTGGTCCAGGCGAACACATCCTTGAATTCCTTCAACAATGCTATTAACTGTCCTTTATATATGTCGGGGATCCATAATCCTACTTTCACGACCCAGTCATCCCGATCTTCCCACAGGCAGACTTCCTCTGCTTTGTCGTCTGAGGACCAGGTTTCCTCACTCTCGGATATCAACTCCTCGACGGGGACCGGTGTGGACTCGATGTTTCTATTTGTGTCAGACGTGTAGCAGGTCCTCGCTTGATATATGTTGCCTACAATCTCCACGAGGCCTCCGGCGGCCAAGAATCTTAAGCTGTTATGTGCGACGATACGATGGCCCGTAAGCTGATCAACGGAGGGCAACCTATAATCATATTATAAGGGGACGGTGCCTTAACCACCACGTACTCAACTAGAAAAGTTCGGCCTAATTCAAAACTTGCTAAGTACATCGATTGTAAAGTGGAAAGGTACAAAATACTAACTGCACTTCCTGTGTCAATGCGCTTTACCAAATTCTGACTCACCATGGCCTCGATCGTGAGGCCACCATTGTTAATCACCAGGGGAACAGGATCTCCAGTGCTGTAAACCAGTTCCTTAAGAAATCTTCATCTTTTGTATGATGTTGCGACATCGGAACGTTGATCATTTTTTTCCTCCAGAATCCGGTTTCCATATCTTCCTGATATAACGTTCACATTCTCCATCTGACAGCTTGTCATCATGGTGATATTCCTTGAACAGATTGCCAAACGAACGAGAGGCCCTCCTTCTAGCGCCAATTGACGATTCCAAAAATCATCTATCTGCAATCTAGGGTTCTATCTCTCGCGATAACCTGTTCAAAGCGTTGATAATCATGAAAAGACACAGAGAGGGATGTTTTTGGGGGTGTTTTTAGACTGCACTTGATAGTGATCAAGCTGCCTACATATCCAATGCGGGGATTGGAATCAAGTCTTCGTAGTTCCTCATGGATCGTTTATATAGAGGGACTTGTGCCCTAGAGTTAGCGTGTGGCGTGTCCATGGTGGACACTGATAGACGTGTTCCTTAAGGAAGATGATTAGTCAATCTCATTGATATTAGGAGATAATTGTGATGTTCAACATTCGTATTAAGTGATAAAGATTGGAGCCTTTATGACTCGGGATTCTTTCCATAATTATCTGATGTAGAGCGTGTGCAAGGGGTTTGGCCCGAAGGGGGCCTAGGCCGACCTTACAGGTCGGATGTGGGCAAGTTTGAACTAAAGTACTGACCGACCTGCAGAGGTCGGAATGGTACTTGAGCCTATATTACTCGAAGGTCGGCCGTAAGCCTTGGTCGACCTAGAGAGGCCGGGGAGATTTTTATTACTATTTGCACTTTTTTTTTAACTTTACTCTTTGAACTTGAGTAATTATCAGTTATTCTATGTTACATGTAACGCCCCGATTTTTGGTTTGTTTACACCCGAGATTTTAAAAAATTTCCATAATATTATTTTTATTACATTCATCATATTCAAATTATATAAGTGTAATATCTCGACTTTTCAAAAAAAGGGCAAAAGAGTCTTTTAACAAAAATTCAGATTTTTGTTATATTTAATTAAAGAATTTAAAGTATTTATATATATATATATATACTCAAAATATATATAAAAGGGATTTAATTTTGGGAATTTTATTTGGGATTAATAAAGTTATTAGGTTTTAATGGGAGGTTTTAGTTTTTTTTTATTTAAATATCCCATTAAGTAAGGGAGTTACCAAAACAGAAATCAGAATTATTTCACGTTCAGTTCTGCGTTGAGAGCAAAAGAAAAGAAAAGAAGACTTCTTCCAATTTCTCTCTGGTTCTTGGTCGCTTTTCAGAATCGTTTGAAGATTCAGAATCAGCGGGAAGAGAGGATCGTTTTGGTAGCAAAAGTTCAGAGTTTCGTAAAGGTATGGTTTTGGCTCTAAATATAGAATCTTGAAGATTAGATATTCTTTTGGTGTTCTAGTTGATCAATTCGTAGTTTAAATTGTTTAGGAACCTTTGATCACAATTAATTTAGGTTTAATTGTTGATCAATTAGGTTTGAGTTGGAGTTTGCAATTGAGGGCTGCAGTCTTTCTTGAAGGTTTGGCTTTGGTGCTGCTTGCTAACAAGTTAAGGGGCTCTTCCTATTGTTTAATTAGGTTTATGATGTTTAAGGTTGAGTGTTTGTGGTGTTTTAAATGCTAGATATCATGTCTACTTGTTGTTAGATGAATATGTGAGTAAAAGTTGTACTTTTCTGCTGTTTTGATGAGTATATGGTTGAAGAACATGTTTGGTTTGGGTTGGAAATCGTAAAGTGCGGAAAATTGCAAGTTTTAGGTTTTTCAGTGCACAAGCGTATGCTTGTTCAAGGCAGCGCACACTGCTATTTGGTGATTCAAAAGCAGAATGTTTATCGAGAGCACAAGCGCGACGCTTGCTCAAGGCAAGCGTACACACCGCCAAGGCAAGCGTACTACCGCTATTTGGTGAATGAAAAACAGAATGCTAGTAGTTACACAAGCGCACGCTTGACCAGGGCAAGCGCACTCTTGACCCAGTTTCTTATGAAAATATGTGTTTTAATACTATACTTGGTTTAGGAACGTTCTAATGGATCTAATAATGTTAAATGAACTTGAACAAGCCCTGATTAAGCTTCTGATGTGTTTAGTTCCGGCACCGAATGTACTCTTCAAGGGAGCTGAAGTTCGGGACCGTCGGAAGAGTATGAGTGGCTTGTGTTTTGATGAATTAGAATTCATCAATGTATGTGTATATGCTAGGCCTTGTCCGTGTCTAGTGATCTAGGAAAGAGAGTAGTAGAGGTGAGGGAGCTTACTTGAAAATACTTAGGTGGCTAGTTAACAACTAATAATAAACGTACGTGTGTAGTTAAAAGACTAAACATCGTAACATTCTTGGTAAGGCACCTAGCTATATCGCGATGTGTGGGCGGTCAGATAAAGTGAATAACTCTGCTGGCCTATAAACGGCAGGGGGACTTCGCCGAACGTGTACACTATCGGGTCTTAACCCGTGGCTATCGGTGTGATCCAATGATAGGTTGCAAACGATACCTCGTGGTGGGTAGCACCATGCGTTGTGCCCTTGAGTGCCGATGTGACAAAGATAAGTTAAGTTAGAAACGTTTAGTCACGACATGTTGATGAACATGAAGTGAACCCTAGAATTGAGTCGGTCTCATAAAGACAACTTAATACTGTAATAAATAATAAACCTTTCGTTGTAAGACTTGATTACATTAGCTTCTTCCTCTTGCTAAGTACCTTTGTACTTACCTCAATTGCATATGTTGTTTTGTGTGCTTTTGGGGTGAGAAGACGAACAGGTTAGCCTTGAGCTCGTTGAGGAGTTCGATGATGATTTGATGACGTTGGTGCTGTTGATGCATTCTATTACTTTTCGATTAAAGGTTGTACTATAGTGTGTTGTAGATTCTTTAGATAACCTGTTGTACTTTTATTCCAAGTTTGTAAGACAAGGGTTGTATCTTTCTTTTGTAAAATCGTACGTTGTAAGCTTTATCTCATTGTTTTAAACTTTTCCTTTATACCCCTAGTCGGTTTCTATTCTATTCTAGTAGCATTTATGGTTCTGCCCGAGCCTTTTTAGTTTCCGTTGCTTAAATTTTGATACGACGACTTAGAGGCTGGCGTATAATATTGAATTTATTTAATGTTATACGCGTCGAACGTTCTCTTCCGGATAAGGGCTCGGTATCCGGGAGCGTGGCGTTACAATAAGTCAAACGTTTCTATAACCATTTTCTTTTTCATGATGCTTAGTTATTATACGATCATTTACTTTTTGTTATTATTATTATTATTATTATTATTATTATTATTATTATTATTATGTTAGTGTATTAGATAGGGGTGCGAGGAGGTTTTGGGCTAAGGTATTATTGAGTTTGATCTAAATAATTTTGTCTCAGCAATTAAGAAAAAAATGTAGTACTACCATATTTTGATAGTGTTCGAAAATAATGTCTTACTAGGTGGGTGCACCGTACTTTGCACGGTTGGCCCTGTATTTTTTTTTTTAAATGTATAAGGTTGTTAGTATGGCCTGTTTGTGTGTTGTGCGTGTGTGCGAAGTGGATGTGTAGTTTGTGTTGTGCAGGTGACCAAATGAGAGATATGTTGGTAGTTAAGCTTAATGTAATAAGTCTAATGTACATTGAGAAAGTATTTATATGTCTTATTACATACTGCTGCAGCTGTTCTTTTGCCTTGCTGAAGTAACTTTGAGGTCAAAAACTCCAGCCTAGCTTCTTCAGCCTTGCTGAAGTTGATCCAGCCGTCAAAACCCTATGGGCCTAGATATTCATATTTTATGCATATATATATATATATATATATATATATATATATATATATATATATATATATATATATATATATATCCGCCTCACATGAGGATGTACAAAAGGAGGATTACAGGTAAAGCTTTTACAGAGCTGGAGTTATGTAGCAAAAGTGTTTGACTTGGGTACCAAATATATTCCGAATTGCGCTGATGTGATGGCGAAGGTTTTTCAGGGAATTCCAGCTTTATCTTCTTTACTGGGCTGGAATCTGGGGTATCACCTTGTCTTTTCTCCTTTTTACGGTTGTCCGGTTCGGGTGTATCTTGTGGTGATGTCGTCACTTTCTTTCCTTCTTGTTTGTCTATAATAAGCCAAGGGAATGTAACCTGTTATGGTAATTTCTCCTATTAAAAGTGTGTATAATAGTATGGTTGTTGCATTTCTTACCTGGGGTGCTTCCGAATTTTTTTGTGGTGTCGTTTTTGTCTGATATTGTTGTTGGATCATCTTCTGCTTCTATCCAGTCTTGGACCGTGTACCTTGTTTTCTTGTCTGTGTATTTTTTCTTTGATGCACTGATTTCCATCGTTAATTTTTTCGAACTCAGCTCTTTGTGGGTCTTGGCCAGCATGTTTTTCATTCCCTTTAATATTTTTGTAACTGAGTTAATTAACATGCTAGAATATTTTTAAAAAGTAGAATTGTCGGGCACGTAGTTGCTTACCTGGGGATTTATTTCGTGCAACTTGGTGGCTGGTTGTTGCAAGAGTTTTTCGGCGCACCTGTCAAACAGTGTTGCTGTTATATTTCTGTGCTGTCCTCAAGTTCCACGATAACTTTGCAGCTGTGGTTGTCATGAGATGTTAAGTGAGGTTGCAGTTTGAATGTAATATGGATAAACTGGAAGTAGTAGATGTAGTTATAGAGGTACCGTGGGACTGCGATTTGTTCTGTGTTACATGTGTTGCAGTGGAACCCTTCATTCCCATGTGCTTCTATCGGCTGAGAGCATTTAGGGCATGTGGAGTAGTAAACTTTCTGTAGCAAATCTGGAATGGATATTGAGGCTTTGATGTGGACATTCTGGTATTCAATGTGTTATATATTATAAAGGGCCTGTGTAAACATTTGTGTGTACCCTTAATTTGTAAATTTTCATTTTTTGCTGTACCTTTGTGTCTGGTTGAATGAGGGATATGGCTGTAATCTGTATGGTCTCATTCCTATGCTTTGTTGTCTCTAGATAGCTGTAGGAAGTTTGCTGGTTAATGCCTTTGATGAGTTCCTTGTTTGCTTCTACCCTGCACAGGCGAGAAATTAGTTACTGAATGCGTGTGTGATTTCTTTTTCTGAACATTTGAGTACGGCACATAGTTCAGTTTACCAGTTGCGTAGTTCTTCGACCTGAGGAATGTCTGGATCCAGTGTGATGTAAGAGAACGGAACTGTTGATAGCGAACCCCCTATATAAGGTGTAAACAATAAATATATATAATCATAAGTATGCTGATTTAATTTTTGACAAATAATGTGAAGTGAATGATAAACCTGAGAACGGGGTAGCTGTAAGTCCCCTACAAACGATAATGGGCAAGTTTTCTCTCTTTGCATATATTTCTGCTCCTTGATTGTTCAGAAATTCTCCCCACATTGTCAGCATGAATGGTTTTAGCCTGGGTGAGATATTGATAATGCCAGATTACGGTGTTATTTTACCTTTTTTTCTGATGTTTTTGAAGAAATGAAATGTGGAGCAAACTTACTCTCTGTCTGTAATAGTGTATTCCTGAAGCTGTACGATTTTGGATTTGACCTCACGTTCTTTCGGTGGTTTAATGTCCACCACCACAGCCATTATATCTGGAAGTTTGAAATTAGTGTGAGAGGTTATTTATTGTAAATCTAATTCAATCTGGGCGTAGGGAATAATGCTGAAAATGTAAATGTCATTTACTTACCGATCATGGTTTTGGTGCCTGCGAGTGCTCGAATATTCGCCAATGGTACCGTGGTGATAACAGGGTAGGTAATGCTTTCCTCTGTTTCTGGCATCGGTCGTATGTAGGTTGATGCTGTGAACACCCATTGTAACGTCGTGCCCGGTGACATGTGCAGAAATGCCGTTTTAATGGGCTGAACTCGTGCTCCGCCGATGATATACGTTGAAAACGGGCGCAGAGTTTGTTTTAGCACCTCGATAGTGTGGTCCCACATGATGGCTTCAACTTTATTTCCCTGTTATCAAATGATTAAGGCATATAAGAGTGGATAGCAGAATTTCAGCCGAATAAGTGAAAAGAATAAATGTGCATTTGAATATACCTGTATATCGTGCAGGAGTACTTTCTGAATTCTACGACCACCCTCGCTTGTATAAGCATTTGTTTTGTCTAGAACCAAGGCTTTGACCCTCCAGTTTGTAGTTGAGGGAGTGATTTCCGCAACGGACATATGTTTTATTCCTTGCATCATTGCCTAAGAAATGGTTGTTAGAGTTGCTGTAAATGTTATTAGTAAGGATATGCTATTTACAGAATTTGAAGTATATGTGTTAGTTTGTGTCATTGGTTGGCGGCAGAAGGTGTTGATAATTTTGTGCCTTTTGAATAATCTCGTTGAAGACGATATTTTGTGTAGTGTTTGTTTGTGATTTATCCATGAATGTTGGAGGAGCTATTAGCACTTTTAATGCATCGAATCTTCTGACTCTTGAGAAAGCCACGTAGAGCTGACCGTGGGAGAAAACTGGTTCGCGTAAATATATACCGGCACGATCTAATGTTTGACCCTGGGCCTTGTTAATTGTCATAGCATAACAGAGGCGTACTGGAAATTGATATCGCTTAAAAGGAATTCCGAATTTATCATTGTTGGATGATTCCAAAGGTATTTTATGTAGTATGGTCGTTTGTCCTGCGTAAGGGCCCGTTGCAATCTGGACGACAATCGTGTGTGTTTTTAGTTATTTGCAAATCAGTTTAGTACCATTGCATAGACCCTCTATGGGGTGATATTTCTTACAAAGACATTCTTGGTGAGTTAACTTTAAGCGATGCTTTGTGTGGGGTAAGTTCTTTGGGATTTAGCGAATTTAGGAAGTCCTCATAATCTCCTTGATGTTGTGGATCGATAGTTACATCAGTGCTTATGTACGATGTCATTTCTCCATCCATTTTTCTAGCATGGTGGTGTTTACATCATCAACACAGATCATTTGTAGGTGTTAGTAAAGCCTTCATTCATTTCGCTTCATGATTATCAGTGAATGCACGCATGTCTGGGTAGACAAAATCGATTAGTCGTTGTAGCGATATTTGTTCATCAATGAAAGGGATAGTTATGTTCAGAGGCAATATGATATTGCTGTTTTTGTCTGCAGGTTCTACTTCATTTCCTATTCGCAGAAGATATTGAGTAAAGGAAGGGTCAGTTATTGATCTCATGTTTTCTGTAAGCTGAATTTTGATAAGGTAAGGCCAGAGTGGAGAATTAAATAAGCTCGCATCTAATTGTTCTTGCCTACTTGCTCTTGTAACCACTGGTAGAACCTGGCGGAAATCTCCTCCGAAAATGACCACTTTGTCCCCGAAAGGTAAATCCACATCGGTTATGTCTTTAAGCATTTCAGCGAAAGCCTCGATAGCCTCTCTATGTGCCATTAGGGCCTCATCCCAAATAATAAGTTTGGCTTCCTTTATAAGTTTGGTTGTTCCAGATTGTTTGCTGACGTTGGCAACTTTCTTATTTTCATCATGAAAAGGTAATTTAAAACGCGAGTGTGCAGTTCTACCTCCAGGTAGTGCACATGCCGCTACTCCTGAGGTTGCTGTAGCTAGCACGATATGTCCTTCGGACCTAAGAGCAGCCATAATTGCTCTATAAAGATAAGTCTTACCTGTTCCTCCTGGGCCATCAATAAAGAATGCACATGGTTGGCCTCCTAAAGCTTTCTGTAAGATTGTATCGTAAGCATAGCGCTGTTCTTTATTAAGTTTTTCGGCACTGAGAATGTCATTCTCGGTGACCGGCATGTTTTTCTCATACGAAATTTCTTTGGTTAGTTTGCTGCGTTGAGATACCAAATCAGCCTGAGGGCCAAGCTGGAAGTCTTCTAATCTCTTGCCCATCTCCTCCAAAAAGGTTGATATGTCTTCTAGGGCTTTCAATCGTATTTCGGAGTTGTGGAAAGCAGATATAGACTGGGTCTTTAGGTAATCTTCACAGAAAGAGTTTTGGTACTTTTCCCAAAGGAATCTTGGGTTAGACGGTGAGGATAAGGCGAGGATGGAGGCAAAAAGATGGCGTAGTTGTCTAGGCATCTGGTACAATGTAGCTTCCTTCAGGCACTTATCTAGGTCATAATCTGTGGCGAGCAGATTTCGTGCCAAAGCTGCCTGTCTAAATGTTGTGTGTAGGTACCCCTTGACTGTTAGTAGGTCATCATATGATTTGGGTGCTCTTAGGTGATTCAGCAACAAACGAAGGTAGTATATTTCACCTTCAACTGGCCCGACTGATACAATGCGGCCTATAACTGTCCCTTTCTTTCGTTCAGTCCACAGGCGTTTTCCTGAATCCCAAACAAAATATTTAGGGAAATTTTTGTATAGAAGTTGTAGGGAATCTGCCCTGTTATTCGTTTTGTTCATGTAAAAAAACTGGGTCAGCATGGTCCTGGATAAGAAGGTGTTAGACACCACAGCATTGAGATCCTGGTTAGTTGAGAAGGATACGAAGTAGTTATCTGGTAAGTGCAACTGCAATGCAATCACTGCAGGTTGCATCTCAAACAGATCGAATGAGTACAGACGCCAGGCAGCCTCAGGCGGTCCAACCCACCGCCCTCGTTGATAATCTTCAATTTCATTGTCAGCATTGTTTACTTTCAAATGAAATGCAATTTTATCAGGGCCCTTGTAAATGTACTTATAGATGTATTTGACCAGTTTAATACTGGAACATGTCTCAACATTAATATGGCAGTCGTATTTCTCTAGTAAGTACGGGTTATAGGGCACTACCCAACGGTTATCAATCTTGCACCTTCGGACTGTAGCAGAGAGGCCGTTGTCGCGGCGTCTATAGTGAGGATAACTATCAAAACCATGAGTAGTAAATTCTTGGAAGGCTTTTGGATATTTATTCTTGCATTTCTTATCTCGCATGCATGGACTTTTTGGATTACAAGGTCCACATGGACCATGAATCATATGCTTCAGAACAAGTGCATGTAAACGTGGATTTAAGACAGGATCAGGTAACTCTGCACATATGAATCGGTCATAGGCATCAGGGTTCAAAGGTTTGGATTCGTTAGTCATTATCTGCAGGAGGTGTACATGAGGCAGGCCTCGCTTTTGAAATTCGATGGAGTACACAGAGGCATTTGGTATTCCAAATACTTTGTCCTTAAGAAGATCTTTCTTCAGGAGTTCAAGTTTGGATTTGAAGACCCGTGTCCGTGAGTCCGGTCGATTTTGTGGTAGCTCTCCAGGAGTAGATGTTTGGTTATTTCGACCAGGCGAGGATTACATGTCATAGTTAAGAAGAAATCAGGATTTCCAAACTCTTGTACTAAGGCCATTGCATCCATGTACCTTCTCTTCATGTCTCTCGGGCCACCCATAAAAGAAGGAGGGAGTAATGAACTTTCGACCCACGTTTGCACTTTCTATGTTTCGGAGGCAATACTATCAATTAAACCTTGTAAGCACTCGGTTCGAATTTCTTTTTGCTGTTTGTAAAGGTATTCTAAGCGAGAGCTTTCGACTTTCACGAACATGTCTACGATGTATTGCTGAAACAACCTCCCTGTATGCAGCAACATTGATTCATCGCTTTCACGTATCTGCAACTTGTAACAATAATATTGTCGACATGAGACAATATTTTGTTTCCGTGCACCACTCTGGAAAGCTGGGAATAGAGAAGGATTTTAGCTATTAAGCAGACAGGTTATGGTTTCATATCTGTCAGAAATGGACCACACTGACCTTGTTCTTCTTGGAAGATTAGCTGTTTGACAGCGGAGACATTTTTATCCACAAGTGGCAAAGTCATGTGGCATGCACGTTTCTGTTTATGTACGTTGGGCGGAAGTTTTTCAATACCACAGTGCCACCCAATTTGTCCACCAGGAAAAAGTAGAGGATATTGCAATGGGTCATAACAGCCGTAGTTATGCGAGATTCTGTGTGGAGCAGTATTTTTAGAGTATATTTGGATGTGGCATTGAGGGTTAAAAGCGTTCTCGTCTTCCAAGCATATTATTGCTGAAACATCACTACTTGTTGGTTCATTGTATATTCGTTGATCAAGTTTGGGATTGTTTACAAGGTAAATTTGATAGCCATCGAGAGTTTGCATGTCCTTAAGTTGGCGTAGAAAAAGGGCATAAGGATTGTCAGCAAGAACTTGTGTTAACCTTGTCATGACTTCTTTTGAAAATCGGTTTGAAACCTTTAAACGCTCCTCAACCTCACTCTGTGGATCATAGAGATAAAGCTGAAGACCGGTTGGTGAATCATTGGCAGGCTCTAACGAGTTAACGAAATGGTGTATTTTGCCTTGAACCTTAAATGTGTATATGCCTTGGGTATTCTTGAGCAGTTCGTTGTCTTTTCGGGCTGAGAAAGTCGTAAAGGCTAGATGGTTATTGTAAGTCCGTACATACTTTCTAAAATCAATGGATTCTGCATCTGTGGCAGTAAACAGTTGAGACAGAACTGATGGCATTTTTGGTAGTGCAAGCCTAATTTCACCCTCAGAACAACAGAAAGAAGGAGGCTCATGAAAGAAATGGATTGCAGAACAATATTGACAGTTTGGTACTATAGGTAATGCTGGTGTGATTTCCTCAGACGACAAGGATGTCTTATCGCTTACCAAGTGCCTAGCACGCAATTCATCCCTACGTGTTTCTGAAGGGTAGAAAGTGTGGTTTATATGAGCTTTACGAGATATATTGGTACGATTAGGTAAGGTGACAACATTGCGAATGTTGTTCGGTCGTTCACTATCGGTTGGGTAGTTGACTGTGGGAATTGGTAGAGCAATATTTGTATGACAGTTGTGGTTTGAGTTAGCTGTTGACGATTCTTCATCCCGTTGGATTGGAATGGTTGGACTATTCATATGGAAGTCAGTTGTACTATTGGTATTTTTATTTTGAGCGTATTGGAGCCTGCGACGCTTGAGAAGGGCCTCCTTCTTACTTTCTTGCATATTAGCATAAGCCCTGCGTCGCTTTTCATTCCTATTGTTACGCTCCTGGTTCTCCATCGGAAGATAGGAAGGAACAGAAAGACAACTAAACTCAGAGCAAGCAAGGATGTTTATCGCGAGATATTCCTACCAACAAAATACGACGTAACTAAATATACACCGCCTGAACGTGCACCATGTCTGATCCAACTAACTACTGCCGGGGCCCAAAAATAAGGCGAAAAGCAAACAACAGACACTATGCCAAGGAACGAATGTTCAAAAGACACAGGAAACTAACAGCCATCGTACAACTTCAAAAGTAATTAATGACCAAAAGGAGGTTGTACTTATACAGCGCAGAATTACCTCAAAGCAGAAAGAAGCCAATCCCTGATTTCTGATGCGCTCGAAGAAACCAATTCAAGAACCTGTCATTTCCTTGATGAAATTAATAATGAAACACAGATTATTGCTAAGAAAGTGT
Organism: Gentiana macrophylla; assembly: GCA_026214975.1. Taxonomy (NCBI): domain Eukaryota; kingdom Viridiplantae; phylum Streptophyta; class Magnoliopsida; order Gentianales; family Gentianaceae; genus Gentiana; species Gentiana macrophylla. Next base: position 773,063 of record CM047808.1, read on the forward strand.
AAACGTGGGAGTTATTACACTCAAATGGGGCAAGGGGGAGCTGGGGGGAGTTAGGAGGAGTGAAAGCATACAAAGGGAAGTACAACCACATATGGTCATACTTTGCCTTACAAATAAGGAATAGTATAAAAGAGTCAAAAGTATGGCTGTTCTTACTATGCGTTTGTTGTCTCGTATACGATTCATAACGTTTAGTGTGTGCTGGGATATTCATGAGAAACAATATCAGGTTATGTTTACGTGAGTGGTTAGCGATTGGAACATCTGTATTTAATGTGAGGTGTCAGAATTGTAAAAATTGTGGGAAATCAATGTATCGGGGCAAATAGTTAACCTGGTGTGGACATTTTTTAGCTATTAGTTGCCTCATTGTTGTCCTACTTGCCTACAAGGTGTATTTTTCATCATTCACAAATCAGAATGCTAAATATTTTTCTGTGTAATTTGTGACCTAATTGATCAGTACTATTTTGTTGCCACGGTTTACGCTTGAAAATCTGAAAATAGTAGCGAAATGCTCTCACCATTATCATCTAGGTTGCATATATGCGTGGAAGGAAAGAAGTGAAAGCTATCCTGTTTGTGGGAAGATAATAATTCATTGTTTAATTTTTTTAAGTCTTCTCTAACATTTTTGTCTAAAGCTCTATTTATTGCTTTAACATTTGTGTGTGTATATGTCTGTTTTATTAAATCATATGTGGCTTCCATAAAGATCAAAAGAAAAAAGAAACCACACTTGTTAGTTATTATCTTATAGAGATTGTAGGAACATAAATTGTACTTAAAGAGGCAGAATAACATAGCAAATATACCATTACTAATGGACACAATGTGTGTCCATAGCTATTACCTGCCTTAGATCAGGCAGAGGACACATTCTTTTACTCGGACAAAGTACTATCCTATCTTATCCTTAGAATTTTATGAGGAACGATGAAATGTTTACCAAGTAGACTGTGGATAGTAAGATACTTGTCACGTGTATTTAAAACCTCGAGTACTACGAAGCGCCTAGTAGGCACAGTCATTTCTGTATCAAACTTGACAAAGAGGAGTAACAGCTACACCTTATAACAGAGACAATCATTTCAATCTTATCCCATCGACCACACAAAGAATCGAATCCACAGTTGGAATAACACATGTTGTCCTTCCAAAAATGAGACATATTGGGACAGCTGACGAAGATTTAGTAATTTGAACCTTAACTAAACCAAAGGCAGACAACCAAAAAGAATAGCTAAAAGTAAATGAGGAAAGACACGTGAAATCAAGATCTTGGCGTGAAAGTGCTAAATACCTTAAAGTACAGAGAAACCAAGTCCTAATCTCATACGCACGCAACCAAGCAAAAGTTACAACCTGTGATACCACAACTGAATTAGTAATGCACAGCACTATTTCGGTAAGAAATAGCAACTGTAAATTGCACTTGATACAAAGAAGAAGGAGCTAAGATAGATAGATAGAAAAGCAAGCAGCAAAACCGAAAACCACGTATAATTTTATTGAACCGGAAAAGGGAGTAATACACATTCCGACAGCAAACCCAACATAGGCCGACAAACACCAGCAGGAGTGTAAGAAAAGTGAAAAGGGAACTAAGCATGCACATTGGATAAAGCCAAAAGGGAAGGAGTAAGACATTGTAAAAAGACAGCCACAGGTTGCACAGAGTAAGCAAGTAAAATACACCGAAACAACGAAAAATCAAACTACTCGCTACACAACTCTAATAAGTAATTAAAAAACAAAATACATATCATGATAGGCAATCTGATAAAGCTATATAAAAAGCAGCAAGGGTGGTTCTAAAAGGCAAACTGCAAACAAGAATGCACATTAGAAATCAAAGGACCCTTTCATAAGGCAAACCACTGGTGAACACCAACACTAAAACCAGTAAAGAAACTTTCTACATCGGATGAGTACATGACTTACATATTCACATAGATTGGTATAAGCGCAGGCATAACGTAATCCGTTTTAAAACACGGCACATTACTAAGCTCTGAGACCAATGTACAACATCTTAAGTTTCTTACAAGTGCTATTCACAAGACAGTTAATTGGTTCTCAAATTAATCACAGCGAAGAAATAACGTCTAAATTATGCAATGATGTATATGAAACAGTACTATTAAAACCTATAATTACCTTCAAACGCAAACAATATTAGCCTAATCCAATGTACTCCGGAAGGGAGCTGCTGAACAACCTGTCATTGCACCAACAAACGAAATAATGAGGTGTACGCTGTGGGTGATATATGGTAAATCACCCATTTTCACCTAAGAAGGGTACAGGCGTAAAACAGTCAAAAGTAACAGTAGCAACATTTTCACAGGCAAAAGAAGACCAGCAAGCATAGCAGGCAAAGTGAAAAGTGAATAGGACCCAATAAAAGAGGCACATTGAAAACAAAAGGAATCCTGGATTAAGCTAAATGCATTTAATACACCTGGAAAAAGAAGACCAGCAAGCATACAGCAGGCAAAGTGAAAAGTCAGGAAATGGAATAAATTAAAAAAAACATAAAATCCCTTGGAACGAAGACCGAAGACCACACAGTCAACCTCTAGCAGCAGACAGTGATAACATGCATTGAATAGGACCCAATAAAAGAGGCACATTGGAAACAAAAGGAATCCTGAATTAAGCTAAATGCATTTAATGCACCTGGAAAAAGGCAAATGCAGTAAAAACATAACAATAAAGGCTGTGCATAGAAATCCAAAACTGTCCTAGGAAATTACATAGCTGTCCTCAATAAATACAACAGATACTGTGGTAGTCAAAGCTCTCTTAAAGACCCTGAATGAGGCATTTTCCGAGGGCAATAATGCCTATAAAAGGGATTTCTAAAATACGGACAGCACCCCAAAAAGCAAGATCAGAAGAAAAGCCTCCAAAAGAAGGTAGGAAAAAAAGCCCTCAAAAGAGATATAGATTTCCAAAATGCCTTTCCCCCACTGATTTATGAGAATGAAGAAGGGAAGTACGAAGCCTATGCTCCGCCGATTCCCGTGAAAGTAAACGGCGACCCAATCACTAATGAAGATATCGTGAAGCTAGGGGCATACCCAGACAATGTAACCCTAAGCCTGGCCAAGGAGCGTGACAGATCAGGGAAACAACTCCACGAGATGACAGGAGAGATGGGGAAAAAACTTTACGAGGCGACAGAGCAGCTGAAGTGGGAGAAAACATTCAGCCAAGAGCAACTCAGGCTTGCCCAAATGTGGCAGGGAAGATACCAGGAAATCCATGCAACACAAGTACAAATTGCAGGTAACAACAATGTGCAGGATGGCTGACCTCGCGAGATGGCACGGCCTCAGATAACACAGAATTACCCAATGGAGATGTTCCAGAGTATTAGCAAGCAAAAGGAATAACCAAACAAGTTTTACTATTGTATAATTTCCTACATTTGATTTCCAGGGGTAAACATTATGTCCCATTGAATGTTTCCTAATTTCCATTCCTCCATTATGAAAACTGTCTGTAGAATTATTGCAACTAAATAAAGTACCATTCCATGTTTCCTAATTTCCATTCCTTCATTACGAAATCTGTCTGTTGCATTATTGCAACTAAATAAAGTAGTCTGTCAAATCATTCATACATGAGGGGCAGTAACAGGGGTAAATAAATGCATGCAATACACAGAGCACATAGTTAGTAATTAACAGGCCCTAAAAAACCTTTCAAAAGAAAAAGCAACGGAAGTATGCAGGTGTAAAACTAATATATGATATGTGAAGCAAATGTGAAACCGATGACAGATGAGGAATTCAACAATTCATAGCAGAACATATGCAAATACCAAAACAATTCAACAATTGATAATGGTAGCATTTTCTATGAATAACTTGTAATCTTTAGGTTATGAGTATGCATTTTCTTGTACCATATTGGTGAAGCCTGTTAGTTTGATTTGATGCTTCTAGTTAGTCTGGTATAAAAAATCATGGCTTTCTGGGATCTTGCAAATTGTGCAGGCTAGCCTTCAAGTATTGCCAATTAATTCAATGTGAAACTGCTGTTTCTTTTACTTTGTGAAATTCTTTGAGAAGATTGGGAAAAGTAAATCTTGATTTTGTTAAGTGTATGTTTGGTTGATATATTCTCTGCTATTGATCTGGTCATTTTTTGTAGGCTCATTATTACGTAATAAATTTGATGTTCTTTGTGGTTAGGTTGACAAGCTTGCAATTATGGAGCAGGATGCTGTATATGCAGAGTCACCAGGGGTTTCGACAATACGAAACCAATGACAGATGAGGAATTCAAAAATTCATAGCAGAACATATGCAAACACCAAAACAATTCAACAATTGATAACCTGTGAGCACCATTGCACGGGCGGAAGAAACATTGAAGAATAAAGGAAACCGAAAAAACCTACCGGAAAACGAGATTCAGCTGCCAGGGAATCCAAAACACCTCCGTCACAGACACAGACTTATGACAAACCGCTTGGGAAAGCAATATCCATATAGGATGACCGCACCCCACCATCTTGAACATTCCACTGCTTTCCTTCGGTGGAGAAGAAGGCCGGTCATAGGGCCTTGCAGACGGTGGTGGAGCTGAGAAATGAGAGTGGGAAGTACACGTAGGTGATACGTGTGAGGGCCGCAACGCGTATGTAACAGCGTCGTTTGGCTATTACGTTAGGGTAAAACAAAAAGAGGAATACGACAATTTAGTAGTAGTAGTTATGCGAATTTAATAAGTGGACATTCTTCGATTTCCTGGGAATCCTACAAGATCCGTTCGTTCTTTTTTCTCTTGATTTTGTTAAGTGTATGTTTGGATGATATATTCTCTGCTATTGATCTGGTCATTTTTTGTAGGCTCATTATTACGTAATAAATTTGATGTTCTTTGTGGTTAGGTTGACAAGCTTGCAATTATGGAGCAGGATGTTGTATATGCAGAGTCACCAGGGGTTTCGACAATACGAAACCAATGACAGATGAGGAATTCAACAATTCATAGCAGAACATATGCAAACACCAAAACAATTCAACAATTGATAACCCAGAGCACCATTGCACGAAGCAGAAGAAACATTGAAGAATAAAGAAAACCGAAAAAACCTACCGGAAAACGAGATTCAGCTGCCAGGGAATCCAAAACACCTCCGTCACAGACACAGACTTATGACAAACCGCTTGGGAAAGCAATATCCATATAGGATGACCGCACCCCACCATCTTGAACATTCCACTGCTTTCCTTCGGTGGAGAAGAAGGCCGGTCATAGGGCCTTGCAGACGGTGGTGGAGCTGAGAAATGAGAGTGGGAAGTACACGTAGGTGATACGTGTGAGGACTGCAACGCTTCTGTGTGACGGCGTCGTTTCAGCTATTCTGTTAGGGTAAAACAAAAAGAGGAATACGACAATTTAGTAGTAGTAGTTATGCGAATTTAATAAGTGAACCTAATATATGATACGGGAAAATGGATATCGAATTTAAGAGACAAAGTTGTCGTGAGTGATTTATTTCAATTGACGGAAGCTATTTGAGAATTATATTTTCAGGCTATTTTAACACCATTTATTTCATATCAGATCAAATCAGATATTATATTTTTTTTCTAAGTCCTGTTGAAATTTCTCTCAACCCGTGCAAATTTCAACGTTCAACGGGCCCTGAGGAAAATTTTAACAAGCCAGGGGGAAAATTTCAACAAGACAAGGGAAATTCCAACACGGACTTAAAAGAAAATATCATGCCTGACTCGACTTGATATGAATAAGGATGTTAAAATGACTTAAAAATATAATTTATGATAACGTGGTATGCCCATATAATAAAATATAATATTCCCTCAAATATATATATATATATATATATATATATATATATATATATATATATATATATATATATCATTCTCTATCATTCATTCTCTACTTAATAAGAAGACAAGGAGGAACCATGTCTTGCCACTTGTTTTTTTTTATTGGTTCCTTTCTTTTTTTCTTTTTTACTGTCAACAGCCCAGTCCAGTTCCTTTTTTTACTGTTCATCTACCCAGTCAAGTTTTTTTTTTTTTTAATAATTTTTTTAAGTCCATATTATGTACACTCATTACAATACTTTTTTTCCGAGGTTCTAAAGGCACCTCGTTTTTGTTTTTATTTCCAACATCTATTATTTGATTATCTACAACGAACACCGGTAACACCGACTTTCCCTTTATTAAAAATCATCATGGTGCTAATGTAAATTTTTGCGGTGATAATGTAATTTTTGCGGTGAAATCATCGTACTGCCGATGTATTTTTTTAGGGTGCTCGGAGTAATGTGGTGACGGAAGTAATAGTGGGTGACGTTGATGTTCAACAACGAACACCAGAGAAAAATCAATGGGCTGACGTTTCTAAGTTGTGATACTTTTATAACGTAAACGTCGTCGTTGGTGTTGAACAACGAACACCAATGGCATCGACGTTCCACTTATTAAAAATTATTGTCATGGCGCAGTAATTTTTTTTTGATACCAGAAGTAATAGTGGTGATACCTTTAGAATCCCTATTATATCCCTCTACTATTAATAGAAAGCAAGAAGTGGGTGACGTGTTTTCTTCCTGCTCAATCTGGGAGTTGTTCTTATTATTATTGTTGTTGTGGGCTTTGCAATTTGCCCAATGAATTGATTTGTTTGTGGGCTTTTGGTGGGCGGTTTGTGTGGTTTCTTTGGTGTGAGTTCATTTCAGGTCCGGTTTAGACCACTATTAAATAAAAGAGGGTATGGTGTTAGCTTCCACAGAGACACGGATACGGACATATCATACGGCACGACATATGCACACGACTTGTATGACTATTTTCAAAATATAAGGCCACGACTTGTTGGCAACACGATCTTTGTATCATGCCAAAAAATTGTGTTTAGCGTTTATATGAAATATTATAAATTTCTTAAAATAAATTCATTTTATAAAAAAACATATCGTTTGTACACGGCAATATGACTATTTTCAAGATATAAGGCCACGACATGTTGCCTACACGATTTTTATATCATGCCAAAAAAAATTGGGTTTGGCGATTACATGAAATATTAAATTTCTTGAAATGAATTTTTTTCGTAAAAAAACATATCGTTTATATAAAATATTAAATATCCTAAAAAAAAATTATTTCGGCCACAAATATTGTTAAACTGGCTATAGTGTATTGTTGATTTAATTTCTATGGAAATTCAAATTGTGTATTTTACCATGGCCGTTAAAATTAGCCTAGATCTAAAAATACAAAAAAAAAAAAGGGTTCAGTAGTGTCAAAAGGTGTCGATTTTGTGTCGTGGAGTGTTGACAGTGTGTTAGATTTTAATTAAAATTTTATTAATATTCATTTCATCAACCGACACATGTTTGATATAGCGTCGGGGTGTATCGGAGCGTGTCGTGTGTATTTGGTAGAACACAATAATGTCGAAAATAGCTTCATTTTTTCGGTTAAAATAGATTTATGTAGAAATTGAAAAAAAAATTGTTCAATAGTGTCAAAAAGTATCCATACGATGTCGGGAGGTGTCGAAGATGTGTCGGATATTCATTTCATCAACCGATACGTGCCGGACATACCATCGTAATGTATCAGACTCAGCTTTTGTTATCATTTCAGTCATCTATGATTATTATATTTGTTGATTCACTTTTGATTTTCGTATTTCGATGATTATAAAAATAGTGCAGAGCACCAATAGTGCAGAGCACGAATGCTTTTCTTCCTAGTATATAAAATATGTGGAGGGCAGCTCATCGCCTCTCAGTGAGCAATGACAATTTTATGCCACGCGAAACCGTCTGTTCCAATTCAACTAATGATAATTCCAAAAATAAAACCTTTAGGCTTGTTATCCAGGAACTTGTTCAGAAATACCGTAATGAAAGGAACATAGGAGTTTGCCGCTAGGTATTTGACCAAATAGGATCGTCCACTTCCTATAGAACCTATCACTAAAATACCCCTAGAGGGGGATAAGGCTAAGCGGAGCTAGTATATAAATATGTGGAGGGCAGCTCATCGCCTCTCAGTGAGCAATGACAATTTTATGCCACGCGAAACCGTCTGTTCCAATTCAACTAATGATAATTCCAAAAATAAATATAATTAAGGTTATCTTTTTAATGAGAAATTATATTTTCACGTCTTTTTAACATCTTTTATTTTATGTCAGTTCGGATCAAACCTGACATATTTTTAAGTTCTTTGTGCAAATTTTATTTTGGGCCCGTATAAATTTGCACAGGCTGGACACAAGCCTCGTGGGAATTTGCACATGTTGTTGCATTGTTAAGATTAAAAAAAAAAGGAAAAGGAAAGCAACATCGAAATTCTCACGAGCCTTGTGTCCGGCCTTTGTCTGGTCGTCGTGTGGCAGCTAGTTCGCCTAGTCGTGCGGGATCGTAATCATAAGGGACGGATTGGCCGGCCCCGATTGCTTCGGGTCGCGCTTAAGAGGGCGGCGAGTTGAAGGCTTGTCGACTGATCTTTGGCCCTTTGTCCGGCTTATGCTCATGCGGACTCGTCGGATCGATGACCGTGTGTACTATTTGGGCCATCGAACGGACCCGGTTGTAGATCCACGGGCCCGATGGCGGGTTAGGCGTATCACTATCAATGAGTTTATACCGTAATCAACGGTGTAAAACATATACACTACATATTCCTACCGGTGCGAATTTATAATTAGAAGAAAAAAAAAACGAATCACACAAATTAAGAAGTTTTCATGTGGTGTATTTTCATGTTTCAATTAAAGAAAACTTAAATAAAGATTAAAAAAATAGAAAATTGGATTGAGGAGTGTCGGAAGTATCGGCGGACATCGGAGACATCTTGGATATTAAAATTTGAAATAATTTTATTTTAATCATCCGACACGTGTCGGAGCCGGTCGCGCGTCGTCGTGTCGAAACATCGGACATGGCGCAGGATGATGAATTATCGGTCTTGTAGATGTGTATATATGTATATAATCACTTCATTTTTATTATTTACAGTTTAGTCATTATATTTTTATTATTTACAAATACACCCCGTATCAGTATCCTATATTTTCGTAAAATTGCGTATCTACGTATCCCATATCCGCATATCTCATACTCTATATTTTCATAAAATCACGTATCTATGTATTTCATATTCGCATATCCGTTATTCACGTATCCGTATCCGTATCCGTATCCGTATCCGTTCTCGTACGTCCTTGGGTTCTTCGCTTTCATTTCAAGAAAGATTTGAGTGATCTTCGGGAAGATCCACGAATTCCATCAATCTCACAACAAGAAAAAGATGCTACATTAATGCAACCCCAAAATCATACAAATCTAAGGACTTGTCAAATCAACTAAGTCACGCCTTGTCAAATTTAACGTATTATAATAAATTTTCCCTGTACAAGATCCATGTCGTTTTCTGGCAAAGGTAAAGACGACACAATTAATTCGAAGCTTCCTTTATAATATTTTAATTACTAGTCAATAACCCGCGCAACGTACGGGGATAGATTAAAAACAATGGGATATTAAGTAAGATACCTAGATGGTACTTCAATATTTACATTTGTTAATGATGTGTACGGGAATAGATAAAAAAAATATGATATTAAGTAAGAGACATTAGATGGTACTTAAATATATTGTTTATCTTTAAATATAATTTAGTAATTTTTATTCAGCAGATGTGAGGCAATGTGTACTAAATAATTTAGTTATTTTTCCATGGTGTCATAAGTAAAAAAAAATTTATAAAAAAATGATTTATTGAATATCGGAAGTAAATTCTCAAAAATAAAATAAAATAAAATATCGGGAGTAACTTGGAAAACAAAATCATGGCTATACGGAAAGATTAAAAAGCACTAAATTTGATTATGTAAGATGATTACAACGTTTTATTATCGATTTAATGCAACGTTTTATTGTTATTCAAATGAAAATTTATAGGTAATTATTTGCAAGCACAACATCGGATGAGGCATGACTCAAAAAAATATGCCATACATATGAATCAAATTAATTTCTAAACAGCAACTTTAGCTTCCTCTCCAATTGACATGTATAGTCACAAAGTCGGGTAGTTCTCCAGTAATCTCTATTAGAACGGACCGTTATATGACTGTAACGTGTACAAATAGACAAAATAATTTTGTCTTTTTCTACATGTGGCGCGGTCATCCGACGGTCTGTTCTAATAGAGAGTCTCTGCATCATAATTTTCCCACAAAATCCCGCCACCTACCTCTTCCTAAAATAGCCTACATGCAAAGAACTCACATTCGTTGGGCAGCCCGGAAGCAGAACTTGAATGATGCAACACCAAAAGAAAAACCATTACTTCGTTGTAATTAAAAAAAAATGAAGCCTTTAAGAAAAAAAACCTTAAAGCAACCATAAAAACACATGTAAAGATTAAAAAAAATGAAGCCTTTAAGGAAAAAAAACCTTAAAGCAACCATAAAAACACATGTAAATCGTGATATATATAGTTATCACATTGTCGTAAAGAAGTCTTCCATTCTTCTTTCAAAGATGTCATACCATTCCGCTCGTTCGTTTCCAAGTTCAAATACTCACATCATATCCAAAAATTCATATATACGGGAAGAAACGAAAAAGGGTTATCAAGTACAAAAACTCGATTCATCATAATTGCAAGAATCGTAAAAAATGAATATTATCTAAATTGAAAAATATACAACTCCATGATACCATCCTGCTATATATTATTTGTGTTGTGGTAGCTGAGTTCGGTTTGATTTGCTACACAACTTTTGACGCATGATATCAGTTATAGAGCGATGAAACAAAGTACACAAAATTGACTTAAACCTAGTGATTACTTTGAGTAATATGTGGAACATATTGCTCAAAATATTTTATGAATTGTAAAGCAACAAATTTTTATGATATCCAAAGTAATGACAGAGTAGACTAAAGTGGGCTAGTACATGGATATGTGCTGTAATACACAAAATAGCCATGCTTTTCTAACATTTTAGATGATCTATCTATCAGGAGATACTTGTGTGGTGTCTCCACACGTATGGAGACACCGTTGTGGAGACACCACAACCACACACATTCATTCTGTATTTAAACTGTGTGGTTCTGATCATTTCACCCGTCACATCAACCCCAAATTTCCTCACCACACAGCTTACCTAGTTCCTTATTTGTGTCGTGTATACATTGACTCCTCCAAATTTCTTATCTTAAGGTATATAGTAAAAACTAAAAGCGGTAAAACTAAAGGGAAAAAAAAAAGACATGTAAAATGGGTACTTGCAATATTTTTCACCAGAATGAAGTTTCATTTAAGATGATTCATAGTGGCAGGAAAACTTGTAACAGGAAAATAAAAAAGTGAAACAAATATTAAGAAGAATTTAAAATAAAATAAAAAACACCATTAAAGAAAGAGAGCTCAACTACATGATGATGACAAAACAAAGAGAGCTCAACTACATATCAAATGAAACAAAGTTACTGAGGAGAAAATAAATAATCAAAAATAGGAAGAAAAAAAAAATATATGGAATATAAAACCAAAAGGCCCAATTTGGGGATTAAAAAGAAAGAAAAAAAAACATTATTATCGTCATAGTGAGATTCTAAGACTGAAATAAACAACCTGGCCAAAAGTGTGCGTGCTGCGTGTGCATCTTTCGTATCCGGCAAAAAAGAAAAAAACAGCCTCCTTCCTTTGAAAGCAATATTTAAAATTGAATCAACCAAAACCAAAATAATATAGCAAAAATCAAAATATAACCAAGTTATCAAAATCAAACATCTACCGGATTGTTGCTTCGTGAAGCCATATTTATGGTATACCTCCCGTATCAAAAACACTGAAAAATTCAAAATACAATTATGCGATCCGAGATAGACACATACAGGCAAATCCATGCTTGATTCAAATCTTTAGAATTCTAAACAATTTTGAGGGACAAAAATATCGAAATTGATCTTACAATATAGACAACAATGAAAATTTCTAAAAGGAAACAACAACAGAAATGATCATTTTGTTTTATAAGGAAAAAAACAAAGGAAACACTGCTTCGGGAAACTAAATCCGAGACAATTGCTCAGGATTAGGAGAATAGAAAGCATGGTTGAGTAGAAAGCTCCACGCCTCTGGTATGCCAACAAAATGGATACAAATTTTATTTGATTTAAATGAGTAGAGATGCCATTAAAAAATGAGTAGGATGATTATCGCCCGATTGATTTCTTTGTTTGGATCTCAACCTGTGATTTGCAGGAGATATTATTTAATTTTCTTTCGATTTGGATTCGTGGATTTGTGGGAGATTTTTTTATATTTTTTTTTCTGTTTGGATTCATGCCAGGATTATGGGTCATCAACGGGTTATGGGTATAATTCCCGGGTAATCGGGTTAAATGTTACTTTTAAATATATATAGATATATAGATAATATGGATCTCAGAGAATATTACTGCTCTGTAGCTATGCAAGCAAGATTGATGAGGGGCTTTGGGCAAAAAAAAAACTAGTAGAACTAGAACGTGCTACAACCTAGCTACAAGTGCGTATGTGTGTATATATATAGTTGGATTAGTTAGACATTAATCGTCGAGGATCGCATATATTAATTAGTGTATAACATATAATAAGCTCATGGGGAAATTCTTACATAGAGACTCCTTTGTAGGGAGTTGCTTACGTAGCATAATCTGGAACATACAGTACAATAGAATTTCCCAAGCTCGTGTGCTGCCATTAATTTATCAGTTACAAAATATATACTAGTTGAGTAGAAGTTAGTAGAGGCTTGGAAACACCACCCAAAGGAAAAGATCGGATTTTAGAGAGATATTTTCTCTCAGCTAGTTTCTTCTTCTCTTTGAATGAGCTTGCCAAATCCCCTCTGTTTCTGTGTCTTTGTTCTAGTTCCTTGCTCGTATAGTTTGCTTCCTTCATGTTCTTCTACTTACAGCTTTTACAGCTCCAAATTTGATCTATGACTCATAAAATAAAGAAATCATTGAAGAAGGTATTGTTCATGTTCGGTTGCTCTTGAACAAGAAAGTACAAGCTGAAGTGCGAGTTTGCAGCCTTCTACTCCCCGCAGCCTGTGACACCTGCACTCAAGATGAAGATGGATGCACCATGGAAAAGAACCCGTTGCTTGATCCCCTAGTTTCTAGGAAGCAAGTAGGAGTTGGCCCTGCACCGGGTGTGAGTGGTGTGGAGGATTCTGCTCTGAAGTGTGGCAATTCTTTGGTGTTTGAGGCAATGAAGTTGAAATCTGGGAAACTTGTTACTCCGGCTGTCAACAATGCAAAAAAGAAGGTCATTATGACAGATTCTGAAATGGCAGGCGCCTAATCTCTTTCAGAATTACTTGAAGTTGAAAATTTGGCTGGTCATGTTCAAACTGTGGTGGACACTGATCTAGTTAATAGTTTAAAAGAAGGCCTTGTGTTGGATAAGGCGAGCGAGAGTGTCAATGCACCTACTGGACTGGTTCCTGCACCTGTTGAACTTGGTTCTTCAGGGGTAGGGCCTGTTACTGATGGTGTGGTTGATACTTTAGGACAAGGTGGTGTAGTGGAGAAGGGGATTCAGTTAGAGGTGGATCCTGTCTCTCTACTAATGTCAGCAGTGGGAATGCAACCAATATCCCTACTAGTGATGTTCATGCTCCGATCATTTTGAATCCTCAATCTCTATTGATTTTATAGGGCCTAAAGCTATTAATTTTGTAGATGAGGTTGCCTCTTGGGTACAACTGGTGAAAAATAATAGGGAGCAATCTGATGAAGTTGTTACTTTAACTGACCATGTTATTAGTGAAGAAACTGTGATTTTAGATGAGCAAGATGAGGATGATGATAGTTTGGAGAAACTAAGTCTGATTGGTATTTTTCCAGGCAAATTTCCTGGTAGAGATGCTGTTCAGAAAATTATTAATGCTTGGCCTAGGAAGTGTAGGTTTAACTATCACAATTCTGGTTGGATAGTGTTTTTGTTTGAGCATGAGTCTGATCTCTATGAAGTTTTATAAGCTGGTCCCTTTTATGCTTATGGGAAGCCTATGATCTTGAAGAAGATGCGGTGATGTTTAACTTCGAGAAAGAAACTATACGTGGTTCCAGTGTGGATGCAACTCCCAAATTTTCCATTAAGGCTTTGGAAGTGTAGGGCATTGAGTAAGATTTGTTCCTTTGTGGGGTGTCCTCAGTACACTGACAAGGTGACAGCTTCTAGGCTAGTGTTAAGTTTTGCCAGATGCTTGGTGGATGTGGATCTCAAGTCTGATTTGCCCTCTGTCATTCCTATTACCTTGCATGATGGGAAGGTCCTCTTGCAACCTGTTTTGTATGAAGAAATGCCTAAGTTTTGCTCCAAGTGTAATATACTAGGGCATAATGATGCTGGATGTGATGATGCTAAGATTGATGTTCCAACTTTATATGTTGCTAGGTCTAAGCAATCTGGTGCTACAAAAACTAATGCCTCAAAAAAGAAGAAAGTGATAATCATAAATGCTGATAGTGTGCAGGATAAGGTCCCTTCCACAGATACTGTCCAACCTGGTGGTGCTCCTTTTGCTGCAACATCTAATGTGAAGAATTCTGTTATTGATAAAGGCAAGAATGTGGTAAGTACAAAAGACAATATGGAGAATATAGAGCAGGTTTCCACCCCTGTGGCTAATAACTTTGATGTTTTGGATCCTGACAAATGTAGCTCTTGGGCAAGTGATGCTGAGGATGATGTTTTGGTGGATAAAGGAGATAATGTGGCTTCTAGTTCCAGAAAATCAAAGAAGAAAAAGAAGAACAAGAGGAATAACACATCTGGTGTTTCTGGTAATGTACACAAAGTAAATGATGTTGTCTCAAGAGGTAAATCACCTCTTGGAAGACAAAAATGATAGGGTTTTGGAATGTTAGAGGGTTCAATAAGGTTCTTAAACAGTCTACTGTTGTCAAGTTTCTCAGACAGCATAAGATTGCCTTATTTGGA
Source organism: Gentiana macrophylla (assembly GCA_026214975.1). Classification (NCBI taxonomy): domain Eukaryota; kingdom Viridiplantae; phylum Streptophyta; class Magnoliopsida; order Gentianales; family Gentianaceae; genus Gentiana; species Gentiana macrophylla. The sequence continues at coordinate 788,095 of CM047808.1, forward strand.
ATCCTTGAGACAAAGTTGTCTCAAAATAGTTATGACATCTTCATGGAGAAGAAAGTTAGGTTCTGGAAATATGTTAATAATTTTGATTTACATACTAGTAAAAGGATGTTGGTTATCTGGGATCCTACTTTTCTTGTTGTGGAGGTTCTTGAGGTTGATATTCAGTGGATCCATTGCAAGGTTAGGCTTTTGGTCTTTGGGACGCGCTAAGTTACTTTTGTGTATGGTTTGCATACTGTAGGAGATAGAAGGTCCATGTGGTACAGGATAAGGGAATTAAGTGTCAGTTCTTCTCTTCCTTGGATGGTTCTTGGAGATTTTAATGCTGTTCTTTCTGTGGAGGATAAATTGAATGGGAATATTCCCTCAGATTATGAATTGCGAGGATGGTGTTAATCGTTGTCTTGATGCTAACCTCATCGATTTAAATTCGGCAGGTGAGTTTTTACTTGGTGCCTTACGGTGTTTTCACTTAGGATTGATAGGGTTTTGGTTAATGCATCTTTGTATGATTGGAACTTGAATGCTCTTGGTTTTTTTGAGCCTCCTGGCCTCCATTCTGATCACTCACCTTGTAGAATGCTTTATCTACTGATGCTGGATTTGAAATAAAGCCCTTCAAGTTTTTTAATATGTGGATGCAACATGAAAATTATACTGATATTCTTGCTCAGAGTTAGAGTGAAGAAGTTTCTGGAACAGCTATGTATCAACTTTGCAAAAGACTTAAAAGGCTAAAGCATCATTTGAAGATTTTGAATAGGAAGCACTATGCTCATATCTCTGTTAGGTCTGAGAATGCTAGTAGGTTGCTAGGGGAGCTGCAATCACTGAATAATTTGGGGCCTAATGATGCTTTGGCTTCCCAGATCCAGGAGCAGAAGAAGATTTGTCATAGTTTAGAGGCTGCTGAGTCTTCCTTTCTGTCTCAAAATTCTAAGGGTATGTACATGAAACTCAGTGATAGGGGTTCCAAGTTTTTCCACAATTTGGTGAAAATGAATAATGCTAGGAACCATATATCTTCTGTAATGCTCCAAGATGGTTCCTTTACTACCTCTTATGAACAGGTTGGGGAAGCTTTTGTATGTTTTTATGCTGACTTACTTGGTACTGCGGCTCCTGCAGTACCTATAGATGTTGATATAGTCAATGATGGTCCTAAAGTTTCTAGGGCTACTGCTGTTCAATTGATTAGACAGGTTACTGATCTGGATGTTAAGGAAGCCCTGTTCTCTTTCTCTGATGATAAGTCCCCTGGTCCTGATGGTTATTCTGCTGGGTTTTTTTTAAAAATCTTGGGACATTGTTGGTGAAGATTTCACTAAGGCTGTGTTGGAATTTTTTCACAAAGATGCTTTGTTGAAGCAGATCAATCATGTTGTTATTGCTTTGATTCCTAAGTCTTCTCATGCTACTCATGTTGGTGATTATAGGCCTATATCTTGTTGTAATGTTACATACAAGGTGATATCTAAGATCTTGGCTACTATGCTTTCTTCTTGTCTTCCTGATCTTATTGATGAAGCCTGCATTTGGTTTTGTGGATGGAAGAGCTATGATCGATAACATTTTCCTCTCGTCGGGAATTGATTAGACATTATGGTGTCAAGAGGGGCCCTCCAAGGTGTATGATAAAAGTGGATATCAAAAAAGCTTTTGATTCTGTTCATTGGTCTTTTCTGGAATCTGTTTTGAGGGGTTTTGGTTTTCCTGACAGGTTTGTTTTGTGGTTCATGCTGTGTGTGTCTACTGCTTCTTACTCCCTGTCTATTAATGGTGAGATGAAAGGGTTCTTTCCTGGTAAAAAGGGTTTGAGACAAGGGGATCCTTTGTCTCCTTTCCTGTTTGTTATTGGTATGGAGTATTTTTCCAGAATGCTGAGAATCCTTGGCCAGGATGCTGATTTCAAATTCCATGATGGTTGTCATAATCTGCTGATCAATCACTTGGCTTTTGCTGATGACTTAATGTTGTTTGCTAGGGGGGATCCCCTCTCTGTCACTCTTTTGATGAATTGTTTAACTAATTTTGGTGAGACTCCTGGTCTGGTTGCTAATTTACTTAAATCGAATTGTTCTGTGCAAGTTTGGATGATGATGGTATATTTGCTCGATGGATATTACGGTTTAAAAGGTGGGGTTCTACTATAAGGTATCTAGGCATTCCTTTTTATCTTTGTGAGATCGAATGTGGTCGATATGATCCTACATTTACTACTTTGAGGAATTACTTTTGTAACTGGAAAGGTCATACTCATTCTTATGCTGGTAGACTGCAACTTATTCTTGTAGTTATTCAAGGTGTTTACTGTTTCTGGCTGGGCATTTACCCTATTATTGGCAGTGTTAAGTTGAAAATGGACCAAATGTGTAGGAGATTTCTGTGGGGGGGTTCTTGTGACTCTAACAGAAAATCTTTGGTTGGTTGGGAGGAGGTTTGTTTGCCCAAAAGTGAGGTGGGTGGGGTTTTTCAGGTTGAATGCTTGGAATCTGCACTTCTTTGTAGAATTCTTTGGAACTTTCAATGCAAGAAAGACTGTCTTTGGGTGAAATGGATCAGTGAAGAGTATTTGCATGATGTAGACTTATGGGATTATAGATACAATCCTGGAGATTCTGCTCTGATCAAGGCTTTGTTCAAAATCAAGGATAGGATCTTACTTAAGTCTTGGTTGACTAATGTACGTGGCCTTTGCTTGGCCCTGTCTCATTGGTTCTAAGCTTTGCCCTAGAAGAGCTTATGATTTCTTTAGAGTGCATGGACCTACTGTTTGGTGGTGCAGGTCTATTTGGAATCCCAGAGCCACCCCTAAACATTGTTTTCTGCTCTGGTTGTCTATGAAGACTGTCTTCTTACCTCTGACATGCTTCATTTTGAAGATAAACTGTGTACTTTGTGTGGTTTGGTTAATGAATCTGCCTCACATCTGTTTTTCCAATGCCTTGTTTCTTATATGGTTTGGGGAAAGTTCAGTGTGTGGTTAGGCATGAGTAGGAGGTTAGAGACTGTGGTTGGTGCAGTTAGGTGGATTCAGAGAAAATGTAGGGGTACTTCACATGGGAATGTTGCCAGATCTGCTTTAGTTTCTGTGGTGGTGTACTGGATTTGGCACATGAGGAACAAGAAAAGATTTGAGGGTGTTCTCATGAAGACTGCTGATGTCCTGCATTGTATTAAAACACATATTTTCTATATAATGCAGGCTGCTTTCCCTATGTACACTTTTACCCCCATGATGTTAGGGTTTTGTACATACATGTAGGTTTTGTACTTCTTTTGTGCTTTCTTTTGGTGCTTCTTTGGTGGTTGTATGAGGTTATTTTGTTTCTACACACCTTGGGATAGGCTCTGTGAGTTGTGCTCTCACACGACCCCTTTTTGCAGTTTTTGTGTGTTGTTAGGTGTTTAGTGGCTGTTGTTTCTTGATGCATATAACATCAGGGGTCTTATGCACCTTGGAATCAACAAATCTAACCTCCTTTCAACACTTTGTAGGTATTAGACTAGCTCTCTCCTTTGTTTAGGATGTAATTTCTTGTATTTTGCATACCTTGGTTTAATATATTTACATTTAACCAAAAAAAAAATAGTAGAGGCATGGAAGTTGTATATTCTAGTATATGTTAGCTTTGTATTCATTTTCAAACAAAAAAACGCTTTGTATTCGTTTTGTACTCTTTGAAGCAAAATTTGGACACATTAATTATTATTTAATTTTATTTTATTTTTTGGGTGCAGGACGGGGGTTAATGCCCCAAAAACAAAAACTAAAGTCTATACAAAAGAACGCATCTAATGTCATCTGATAAAACAGTATAAATACAGTCAGGGGGATCATTCAAAACAATGAGACTTTCTTCAATGGATTGCCCTAAGCCAGCAAGACAATCGATCAGCAACACGGTTTCCTTCTTTAAGGGTATGCTAGATAATACATCTCCAGTCCTTCTTCAAAAACCTTCTACAGTCTTCAATGAGAAATCCTTCTCTCGCCTCCCAATCTTCCTCTTGTAAAATGCACTTGACTGCTGATAGCGAGTCTGATTCAATGATGACACTCCTATGTCCATTTTCCCAAGCCAACTTGAGACCTTCTCGAATAGCTTTAAGCTATGATTTGAGAAGAATTAGAATTTCCATAGAAACCGTATAACCACTTACCCTCATGATCCCTTGCAACACCACCCAAAGCTGAGTGACCGGAGGATACACAACGACTAGCATCCGTATTATGCTTGCTCCAACCCGTGAGAGGGGCTTGCCACCCAACCCATTTAATAGTCTTGTTGGAAGGACATGTTCTTTGGTTTCTTGAATTAATAACATATTCATTAGCCAAGAAGACAATTTGATTACAGGCAGAGACATGATTAGTGGGAACTATGTTATAAATGAAATTATTTATGTCTTTCCATATACCCCAAAAAGGCCATGGAGAAAAGAGCATTAGAAGGGCCATTGTAGCAAGAATCACAAACATATCCTTCATCTTTCAAATTCGATTTAATCAGTTCTCCAAAGCAAAGTTTTGTTGAAGAAAGAATCTCTAAGAGGGTAACATTTCCAAATCCTTTTAGCAAAGTGACTTTCAAAGCAAGGCAATGAGAAATGCTTTCAACATTAAGATTACATTTTTCACAAGTATTCGACGAAGTTAATTTTTAGTGAATCTCGCATCATTGGTAAGAATCCTACCATGAACAACCAACCAAACAAACATTTTAACTTTCTACGGGATCAAACATTTCCAAACAGGCTTCCAATCAAAGACAATGAAATCAACATTCCTCCCATTTCTTAGGAACCGAACCCCAGTTTTAGTGAAGTATTTTCCATTACTCGTCAATTGCCAAAAATGCCGATCCTTAACCATAGGATCTAAACTAAGGGGAAGACCTTTAATGGACTCAATAACATGTCTTGTCATCAAGTATGAAGCTTCTCAAAACGCCAGGTCCTATCACTGAAATAATACTTTCGACGGAAAGATTTTGATCCCTAATATCAACTTCATTGTCAATAAGATCTCTATGAGGAGAACCCATTAAGCAACAACCCTACCATCCCCAATTTTCCAAGCAAATCCACCACCTACACTTTGAAAGCTTCTCAAAATACCCTTCCAGATAAAGGAATCATTCACTCTGCTAGTAACTTGAAAGATGTCTCCATTCTTAACATATTTATTACTGAACAACCTGACCCACCAACTTTTTTATTTCCTCATAATGCTATTCCCACACTTGGCTAAGAGAGCAATATTATTCTCTTATCACTTCTTATTCCAAGCTCACCCTCATATTTGTCCTTTAGCACCGAATCCCAGTTGATCAAATGAATTTTCCTTTGTTCTTCTGAATATCCCCAGAGAAAGTCCCTATTGATACGGTCCAATTTATCACAAGTCTTCTGGGGGAGCCGAACCGATTGCATAAGGTTCAAAGGGATTGCACAATTGACAGATTTAATCAAAGCTAATCTTCCTGCCATAGTCAGACATCTAGACTTCCACTCTTGAAGTTTATTCTGCACTTGCCTAACAACAAAATCCACATTCCTGCTAGAAAATCTATTGTGAATAAGGGAACACCCAAATACTTGCCAATGTCATTGGTTTTGGACATGTTACTGTTGAAATGGTGTCCTAAACCCAATCGGGTCGTATCGGATCCGACCGGATTGGGTCATTTGCAGTCTATTTAGTTCATGTAATAACTTTATTATGATTAATAAAAGCACTTTTGTTATTATATATTTTGTTTATCTTTATGAACCAATTATGTTATTGAATATATAGTGATGTCCTTAGTATTAAACTGTGATAGAGAAACCATGATGGTGATTATGGTTGATGAGATCTCCAATCGCTTTAATAAAATGTCTCTGGACGTATGTATTCTCAATTGATGACGCTTAAAATAGTCTATCCTACGACATCAATATTATATCCATTATGAGCTAAAATTGGTTGTTTCGACCTATAATTACGAACAATTTGAGTTGAATATCATATGTCGGGTTCGTGAGTGAGTATTTTGCATTTAACGTTTATTTTCCATTATTCGATTATATTTCGCACGTTAATTGATTATTTTCAAAATACAAAATATTGGGCTGAGCATTGTGGACAATTCTAGAGTGGACTGAACAAAAGGATTGGGCATAGGGTATTCCAGAACCTTTCAGGCTAAGTCGGCAGGAAAAAAAAGACAAAAATACCCCCGGTTAATCGGGAGGTACCGCCGAGTTACCGAGGCTCTAGAATCTTCCGAAACGTGTTTTCTTGGCCGTGGGGTAGTTCTAAGTGTTTCTAAGTCGGTTTATTTAGCTATAAATAAGAGGCATAGCCTCAGAATTCAGTGTGTACAATTTTCAAGACAAGTATTATGCAATAAAAGTTCTATGTTCTTTATTTATATATTTTATGAGTTCTAGTCGCGGAGACGATGGATTCGACGCCTAGGAAGAGATCCGAGGGAGATCTACACTCATCTTTGAGATGATTTTCTGTCTTTTTCAAGATGTAGATCTGTCGTTGTTCTATTTGACTAGTATGTTTTAATTGTTTATTTAGTTTAATTATGTAGTAGTTAGTTTATTTTACCCCATGTATGTATAGATCTAATTCGTTGGTGAATGAATCATGAAATAGTGATTGCATTCTTCAGATCTGCGACGGTCTATATCGCTAGATCTGAATACCTAGTAAATTACTAGTTCATGATAATCGGCGCCAGCTACGTTGATCAACGGATTTAATCTACATGTTAGTAGCCTGATCAACTATTTGCATGGTCGTCAATTAGCATGAAGGACTGTTAATGAAGTGTTAATTTGGACATTGTCTTGATGGATCCTTAGGAACGTGCTAGTCATAGTCGATAGCTGCCTAGGGAGGTTTTCGATCTTGAGCCGGCAACTCTAGAACTTATTGTGTATGAACTAATACAACCAACGAAGGAGGTTAGTTGCGTATAGATTGTCTGTTGTCCTTACAGTGGAAGTAGATAGGGTTAGGAGATGCACCCGTAGCTGTCAATGAATTAAAATTTACCAACGGGGATTACTATTGCATGTGTGGGGGGAATAACTAATCACTCATAATTAGACTAATACCTTAAAAACTCATGTTTGCTCCGTTCGAACTTGCATAATCTTACTAGTTTATTGTTACCAATTTACTACTGTCTGTATTATAGTTGGTCGTAGACCGTTGTCGTGACGTATCAATCTCAATTAATTTGCATTCTTACGAGTCTCTGTGAGATTCGACATTGACTCGCCAGTACTCTACTACGATAGACCTAGTCCTATTGCTAGAGAGTGCTTTGCACGCGATCATCAATCAGGACATTGATAGTATGATTACACTAGCATGTATTGGATGTCTTCTATCTTATTGAAGATAGAGATAGATCTTGTTTATCAAAGTGTGGAGACACTTGGACTGTACGTGGACGTGTATTAAAGAATGCGTACATTAGACTGGCCCACTTACATTAAGTGTCGCAATATGTGACAGTTGTGTAATTATCCTGAGACCGGAGTCTTCATGGCATCGCGGCGTGGATTGTCATGCTTTGACACTATTGAGGTTTCCCTTAGCCACGGGGCGATCATGCGATAGTGCTCGGGCGTGATATTGAACCATTCATATGATACATGTTAGTTCATCCGGAAATCGCGTATCCTAATAATAGGAGTGAATATCCGAAATGACCTTCTTATAAGGAATGTCTCATGAATCTTTGCTAAGTGGGAGTAAATGAGTTATTCCGAGAGAGCATGATATCCAAATTATAAGATACGATCGTTGATGTACTGACACTCGAGATACGATTGTATGGATATTAGAATAAATGATAGGATTCTTTTACACTGTAATCGTTTCACATGAAAGGTAGTAGTCATCGCTTTTGACTCTTCTGATGATTGGGGTCATGGTGTGTTGTTAGACACTATTCCGTGATCGTTAGGTATGAAGGGCATTTTCGTAATTACACTTTATGTCTACGGCCTACATATTTAGAAGCCTATCGGGTCACACACATAAGAACATCTAGTCATATTAAAATGCGGTTATAGTGATAACCAAATAAGGAAAGTTTATCTCGACTATAAAGTGTTATAATGATTAAATTAATATTGTGGTATTTATTTATTATGAATAAATTAAATACAAGATATTAATTATATTGATTAATTAAAGAATATTCCGGATGCCAATTTATTAGCTAATATGGCGCCAATGATTAGTGTATAAGATACACTTGGATTGTACACTTGGTATTATCATATATTAATATTGGATATTAATAGATTTATGAAAAATAGATTAATGGTAATAAGATCTTAATATGAAAATTCTATGATTACTTATATTTTTGACCGGATGTAGTATTTGTATTTGACGGTGACTTTAAAGAATCAACTATGTTGCTTGCTCTAATAAATAATTCTCTCGTCATCAGTTAATAAATAAGGATTGATATCGGGAAAAAAAAAACCATAAATTCTGCCTCCGTCCATTTTATTTGTCCAAGTTTTATTTTTGATTTGTCCTAAAATAAGTCCACTTTGTGTATTAATTGTCAAATTTCTTCAAATGCCCTTCACTCTCTACAATATTTACAATAAAAAATATGTAGCATTAAATGCTACAACAACTACTTAAATGATATAAATATAAAAATATTGGATCATTTAATAAGATTCAAAGCATTAACTCACTTTTCTTAATTTGTGTGAAAATTCAAACGAGACTAATAAAATAGGACGGAGGAGTAACACATTAAAAGGAGAAATTATATTTTCAAGTCAATTTAACACTTATTTACGTATCGGTCGGGCCAGACTGCGACATTTTTTAAGTTCCTCATGCCAATTTTCCCCTGGGCCCGTGCAAATTTGCACAGGCCGGACACAATCCTCATGGGAATTTCAACGTTGCTTCCCTTTTCTTTTTTTTAAAAACATAACAATGCAACAACATGTGCAAATTCCCACGAGGCTTTGTGTCGGCCAAATCTTAATTGCACGCAGACTGTGGAAATTTACACGAGATACATAAAAAAGGATATTAAGTCTGACGCGACCTGACATAAAATAAAATTGTTAAAATGATCTGAAAATATAATTTATCATTAAAAAAAGGAAAAATTAGTTATAAGTCCACTTTTTCCCCCTTAATTAAGCATTAATCCATACATCTTTTTTTAGTTGCAATAAGGACAAATAATTTCAGTCGGACTAAATTAACCTTATCATCCAACACGTTGTTTCTTCTTCCTCCTTTTTCCCTCCTCAAATTTTATATCATCAACATTCTTTAGCGAATGCTTCCGGTCTATGGTGTGAAATAGCCAGTGCGATGTTCTGCATCCAAATCCCCCAAGTGAACGGCCGGAGAAATCAACAATGGCCTCCTCCTCCTCCTCAAGGTTAGTTTTAGTTTTACATCTTTTTATCCATGGTGTTAATTAATAAATTATGGGGAAAAATTAGTTTATAGTCCACTTTTTCTCTCTTAATTAAGTGCTAATCCAACTTCAATTTTTTAGTTGCATTAAGGACAAATAAATTCTACCGGACGAATATACCTCTATTTGATACAACTGTCAAACGAAAGAGATGAACAATTGGACTCAAACAGAAATATCACACAAAGTTCGAGCTGATCCCTTTCGACTTTTGACTCTTCCCAACTCTCTTGTAATGAAATCTTCATGCTTCCACCATTTCGCTGTTTTCTTCTCACTCAGAGCAGCCGGAACTTTGCCGGAGCATCCCTTACACAATTCTTCTCACTCAGAGCAGCCGGAACTTCGCCGGAGCATCGCCGGGAAGGGTATCATAAGTTCTTGTAACGTAGAGACAGAGACCCAGTTTAACCGTTCTATATATTTCCACAATTGAAGAAGATTTGCTCAATATAAAGGTACTTTTATACCATCCTTTGTTAATCTTCATCTTGATTATGATCTATGGTGCCCAAATGATCATTCTTTATTGATATTTTTCAATACTGGTTAATTAAATGCTTTAGCTCTACTGAGAATTTCATTATATGTTTTGAAAATGACAAATAAGTAAAAATACAGGAAAAACAATTGTTGAATTCCGAAAATTTCGAAATTTCTTGTATTAATTTTGAGTTTTAACAAAATCCATGTGTTTTGTAGTTTCATATCGCAAAGAAATGGTGCAATTATCAAATGTTTTCTCCAGTTTAACAAAAAACATATCTACAAAGAGTGGGAGAAAAAGCAAACATCAAAATGGAATTGAAGGTGCCAATACACCAATCAAAGAAGCAAAGAAAAATGAAACCATGTTAAACTCTTGTGGCTCCACTAATGGTGTTAATTCTAAACATATTGCTTCAACGTATTCGAAACGCGGCGGCAAAGTGAACAATCAAGATCGTTAGGTTGTCAGGAGGTGCGATTATTGATCATGTATTCAAAGATTTATATTCGATTTTTAGTTTTAATTATACATTTTGTTTGGTGAATCCTTGTTTGTACACATGATCTTAGGAATTTGGATGCCAAGAAGACATGATGTTACGTGGAATATTTGATGGGCATGGTCCATGGGACATCTTGTAGCTAAAACACTTAAGCGGTGCCATCTTTTTGCTTAGAGATTGGTAAGAAGCTATAGCGCAACGCGTATTCGAACATGACCGAAAATAGATTTCGATGGATGCTATTGTCTGTTTGAGCTATGGAAACGGTCTTATCTCAAGACATGTTCAGATATTTATCATGAACTTGCACAATTACCTGGCATTGACTCTTATTACAGTGGTTCAACAGCTTTAACAATTGTACAACAGGTAAATGAATGCATATGCATATCCCGTATTTATGTATCCGTACCCGAGGTTTGTGTCAACCTTAGCCAATGGTTTTCTTCTTGATAGGGTGATGTCTTAGTAATTGCAAGAAGATAAAAGGACGGAAGGACGAATCAATTACGTAGAAAAATTTGCTAAAGGTTCTCGAATTTAGCTCACTATTTGCTTGATGATTAACCCAAACCGGTTCCAACAGCATTCTCATATTTTTCTCTGATTAACGTTGCAGTCAATGAGCTTTTATATATGATGACCGACATAAAATTTGGAAATTGACATTCTGATTGTATATGCACATCTCTGCTGTTGGTTTTGCCTTAGTCAATAAGAGACTTGAATTAGTACTGTGTTGTTTGTTAACAAAGTCATTTACAAAATGAGCATTCTCATCTTCTTCTCTTTGTTGCATATGATATTGTGTCTCTTGAATTAAGTCTTAAATGAGCCAGATATGTGTGCCTTGAAGTAGTCACTTGAATTAAGCCTTAAATGAGTCGATCGACATTTGCATCGACATCGATCATCGTCATCGTCATCGTCATCGTCATCGATCATCGAGCATCATCGATATTATTACTAATCACATTATCGATACTAATAGTGATTACGATCATTGTATGCCTTATATGATCTTTATTCATCGATATTGTATGCCTTATATGAGCCTTATATGAGCGGATATGATATTGTGTCCTTGAATTAAGCCTTATATGAGCGGATATATGTGCCTTGAAGTAGTCACTTGAATTAAGCCTTAAATGGGGCGATCATCGATCATTGTGTTAGTGTAAATCTTTGCGATTAAATTCGGCTTTCAAATACTACGTCGAAAAGGTATCAAATGAGGTCTTAAAATGAAGATAAAAAAAATATGAACTTTGGTGAAACATTTTTTATGATTGGTGTTCTAAATCAAAAGTTACGGTCGTTTATAAGAAAAATGCTCCGGTTAATACAAATATTTTTTCGGCTTTCAAAATTTACGTCGGAAGGGTATCGTATTTGGGCTCAAATTAAAGAGCAAAAAAAATGAATTTTAGTGAAAAAATTTCGATGATCGGAGTTGTAAATCAAAAGTTACGGATGTTTGAAAAAACAAAAAAACAAAAACAAAAGCAAAACCTGAAGCAAACCTTATAGTCTTATACGCGCGCGTCCCTTTTAAATGGTTACTTTTGTCCGTCTGAAATTGTTTGTCCTTATTGCAACTAAAAAAAGAAGTGTGTCATGTTTATTTATTTTGTAATTAAAAATGGACTTTTCCCTCCATCTGTCTTAATTATGTGTTTTTAATTGATGCATCCTTCTAGCTCCGATGAGAATTACAATGTTTGATACAAACATCTAGTAGCTGTTATAAGATTCAACTTATTGATTTAGTATATGCAGTCCGGAAAAAAGGGGGATATATCAATATCCATTGATATATTTGCAGCTTTGCCACTTCCATAGGTACTAAATTTTGCAGTTAATTTCTTGTTTGAATGGTAAAAATGTATGTTTCTGTGAATTTTGGCAGATACTAATATGGATCATCCTGCCCGCGATTCGAACATCTCACTCTGATCACACAAACAATTCCTTGTTGCTGATACTTTTGTTCCAATACATTCCAAGATTCTATCTTATTTTCCCATTAAGTTCTCAGGTCATCAAAGCTACATGAATGGTTACAAAAGCAGCTTGGGCAAGTGCTGCATACAATCTGCTTCTATATATGTTAGCTAGCCATGTAAGAAAAATGCTTATCGATCCTGTACAATTTTCGGTTCTCGGAATGAATGTGTTTCTGTTTTTTGTTTTTCTGATAATGAAGATCTTGGGGCCTTCGTGGTACGTGTTATTGAGAAGTGGTGTTTTTGCCTAATTTGTAGTTTGATCAAGTTCTTGCTCAGATGCTTGATGAGCTATTGCCTCCTTATTTGAATAGTCTGGTTTTTTGGGAAATAATTGTATGAAGAGTTGGTATTGCACCGAACCGTTAAATGTTTGTAATTTCTACACATACATATGCCATTCATTTGATTGTTGGATGCAACAGAAATTCCGTACCAAGAATCTCCCGATTTTGCAGGCATGACAGGAATCATTTGCAAGTGAGCTAGCAGGAAGGATGAATTCAATGGGCAATGCCACTGCTAGTGCAAGGGGAGTTGATATCTTTTACGTGCCATTCTATGTGATGACTTTTCAATTTCTTGAAATTAATCCGCCTAATGTGATTGAACCCAAGAACAAGAAGAGGCCTAAAAGAAATGATCTTAAAGAAAAGTAGTATCGAAACATGCTCCGAAAGAAGTAAATATGAGTGCTTGAACTATAAGAAGACATTCGATTCATATCAAGGACTTGGGGACATAGACCTTGCAACAAAAAACCGAAAGGAGAGTCCTTTTGAGCACGATCGATAATCTTGATAGTGATCTTGATATGTAGGTAAAAAGGTTGTTACAAGTATGTACAAAGCTTGGGGTATTACTTTTCAAACTATTTTTCTTTGTTGAATTCTGTTGTTGTTGGTGTTAATTTGAGTGGAATATGTAAAGATTGGAGCTTTATTCTTCTGCCATTGTTGTTGTTTTTTGGACTGTTCTTTCTTCCATTATGGTTTGCCATTTTTTATGTTTATTTGGGCCTTAATTTTTGCCAATTATTGCTGATAATTTAAGAGAGATATGCAAAGATTGGAGCTTTACTTCACTGTAAATATGAGGAAAATATGCAAGAAGCATTTTGTTGAAGGGTTTTTTTGTTGCCTTATATGAGCCTTATATGATATTGTGTCCCAATTAAGCCTTAAATGAGCCTTATATGAGCCATATATGTGCGCTTTGAAGTAGTCACTTGAATTAAGCCTTAAAGATCTTGATTACCTCATATGCAATTTGTTTCATCGATCATCGATCTCGACACTAATATGTAGGTAAAAAGGTTGTTACAATATGTACAAAGGTTGGGGTGTTACTTTTCAGCTATTTTTGCTATTGAATTCTGTTGTTGTTGGTGTTAATTTGAGTGGAATATGTAAAGATTGTAGTTTATTCTTCTACCATTGTTGCTGGTTTTTGGACTGTTCTTTCTTCTATTATGGTTTGCCATTTTTATGTTTATTTGGGCCTTAATTTACGCCAATTATTTTTGATAATTTAAGAGAGATATCAAAGATTGGAGCTTTACTTTCTTTGCAAATATGAGGAAAATATGCAAGAAGCATTTTATTGAAGGTTTTTTTTTTGCCTTATATGAGCCTTATATGATATTGTGTCTCTTAAATTAAGCCTTATATGAGGCAGATATGTGTGCATTGAAGTAGTCACTTTAATTAAGCCTTAAATGATACTGATTACCTCATATGCAGATGTTTACTGATACTGATATTGTGTTAGTGTAAACGCTTCGATAAAATTCGGCTTTCAAATACTATGTCGAAAGGGTATCAAACGCGGTCTCAAAATGAAGATAAAAAAAATATGAACTTTGGTGAAACAATTTTGATGATCGGTGTTCTAAATCAAAAGTTACGATCGTTTATAAGAAAATGCGCTCCGGTTAATACAAATATTTTTTCGTTTTTCAAAATATATGTCGGAAGAGTATCGTATTTGGACTCAAATTAAAGAGCAAAAAAAAATATGAGTTTTGGTGAAAAAATTTCGATAATCGGAGTTGTAAATCAAAAGTTACTAATGTTTGAAAAAAAATAAAATAAATAACATTCATTATATTTATTTTTGGAATTATCATTAGATGAATCGGAACTGACGGTTTCGCATGGCATAAAATAGTCATTGCTCACTGACACGCGATGAGCTGCCCTCCACAAATTATATTTTATTATATTGTATGGGCATACCAGTAGTATACGGGAAATTTTTAGGTGATGCGCGTCTTCACGTAAAGACATCTACGTGCGCAATCTCACCAGCGAGGATTAGAATCACACACCACACAAACAATTATGCACTCGATCCGTGTTTGAGATTGTCTTGCGCGTGGTATGTCTTTACGTGACGTGAGACGCACTCACCTAAAAATTTCCCGTAGTATACCACATTATTATCGTATCTCTACGGGAGTGTAATAGTATAGTAGTAGAAGCTAACAAATACTATAAAAAATAACAATGCAATCAATCTTAGGTGATCTTGTTGACGTTGTCATGTCAGCAACTTAATTTGCCGTCGTCTCAAACCGGGAAATTTATCCTCGACCGTTCCATTTTAGGAGTTGTACTGTGTGAATTTATTTTAAGTTAAAACAAATTCATCAACATGTTTTACTGTTCCAATTAAGTTACTAAAAGAATTTCCCTCAATCTGTCATTTTCACCATTTTATACCTACATCTCCCACTTTGTACATACTAAATATGTGTAGTGCATATACTATTTTCCATTATTTTTAGTCCTCATTTTCTTTGTTGGGCCAAAAGTTAAGTTGAAAACAATACTCTACTCTCACGCACCTATCAAAAAGATATATATATATATATATATATATAATATATTATTTGTTGTACAGTTAGTTATTAATATAATAATCTGTGAGCACTCTTCCATGTTTTGCTACTTCAATTCCTACTATGCTTTGTTAGTGAATGTATTGAACGAATATATCATTTGGCGTTTGCTAAAAGACACCATAATAAATCTGTTTTAAAATCATATTTTTTAGTTAACTACGATTTTATAGAGTTGCAAAAAATAAAGTTAAAATTGGCTTTTCAATTGATTGAATATGAGTGTGATAACGCACTCCAGAATAGATTTATTGTGATGTTTTCAAAGAACATACAAAATTTTTTTTGGTAAAGTGTATCGCTTGATATTAGATTTACCAAAAGAGGTTGTTTGAGACACATGGATGTAGAAATAGAGATATTGACTATCCTAGCTAGTCCAATATTTATCAAACGTGCTCTGCCTCTCTGTCTAAAACTTGTTAATTATATCTTGATTTCTCCGTCGTCTATTCTATGCCTCCCTTTTGCTGCCTATATTCAATCGTTCAAAACTATGTGTCCCGGCTACATATCTCTCTACCCATGAAGTGATCATCAATTTTTTTAGCTTTTCTTTTTCTTTTTCTTGGTTGCTGTTTTCTCACCACTACTACTGAATACTGAATACTGAATAGATATGGATCCTGCTCTGAGGTCTGAGTCCATTTCCAATCAATACAAGGCAAGTTTATGATATTTATTTTTGTGCTTTCTAAGATTTTTGTATATCCTTTTTCTGATTAAGTTTTCTTACCATAATTTATATGTTTTCTCTTTTAGTTACATTGTTCTTGAAGTAAGATTATGGTCTCCAACTGGGTATATTCATTATGTTCAAGGAGAATAACTTCCTAGAGTAAATAAGAAATATATTTTCTGGGTTTTTGTTAGAATTGAATTGTAAGGTTTCGTTTTTGTCCCTTTACTTTGTGATACCAGAAGCAATTGACTTGCTGATTCAAACCTTGAGAGATCCTATTTCTGAGAGGAGAAGATGTAAAGATTAGATTACCGAGATTCTAATTTATGCTGAATTTGGAACAAATTAAGTCTCCTCTTGTTATTGAAGTCACCATTCAAAATTAAAATATGAATTAGCACTCTATTTTCAAATAATATATCTACGTGACAATAAGAAAGAGCCTATAACTATTACATCAGCTCAATGAGTAGTGTACATGAGTAAATGGATGAAAATCAGTAATCAGCAATGAGCGTGGCAGGGGACATTCAAAATCATGTGATTTTCAGCCACTGAAAAACCTTAAGAAGTATCTGAATCATTTCTGGATAAATCCACTTCTTATTTGGTTACAGCAGAGCAGAGCAGAGCTGTTTGTTGGATGGCATATACTGTAAGTATATTATTGACTTGAGGTATTGATAGATAGATTGTAGCAGGAATGCAAAATACTGTGCAACAGAAGTGTTCTTCTTGCACGTGTGTGTGTGTGTGTGTGTGGTCGATCGATCATTAGCACGTACTATTAAGATCAGAGATTGTTTTTGTGATTTTTGTAGTCTTATAGCGCGGATAATTGCTAACAATGTATGTATGACAAGAAAAAACATTTAACAAAAAAAAGGAAGAAAAGTTGTAAACTTTGTTCATGTCCTGTAGGAAACCAAGTTGAGAGAGTCGTGGCTCCGTACTGTGATCTTGTCTTTTCAAAGCCTTGGAATAGTATTCAGCAGATTGAGCACAGCACCATTATATGTATTTGGATCAATTCATCCAGAAGACATTAGATCTGAAAGCGAGATATATGAACTCTTTTCGTTTATTTTCTGGACTTTAACAATCATTCCTTTGCTGAAATACGCCTTCATTGTTCTCAGAGCTGATAACGATAGAGAAGGTACCGTAAACATTAATTTGACGGTCCTCTTAATTTGCGTGCTAATGGTGCGTATAGACATATGTTTGTTAAGTGGCAGGCGCCAGGCATAATTAGTTTAGTTTTTGCAATTGCAGGTGGTACATTGTCGTTGTACTCTTTACTTTGCAGACATGCCAGTGTAGGTTTGCTTCCAAATGATAAAAGCGCAAGCCAAATTCTGCGTCCTACGAGGGAAAAACCTGCGAGCATAGCAACATTGAGAGCAAGAAAATTCATTGAAAAACATAAAAAGGGCCATTATTTGCTCTTGTTCATGGCTCTTTTGGGTTGCTGCATGATAATCAGTGATGGAGTTCTCACTCCATCTGTTTCAGGTTACTCAGATTTTATCAACTCTTTCTGCTTTGATACCATGCATTCACCCCCTTTTTTCTGTGTGTGTGTCTGTGCGTGTGTGTGGAACTTTCAATATTTCATGCATTTTTATCCTGATTGCAGTACTCTCGGCGACTAATGGCCTTGAACGATCCATGGTGAAATTGGTACACCGAAGTAAATAACACATGAAAAAAAAAGTTGCTTTTCTTTTCTGCTTCAAAATCTTCACTAATATAAAAAAAAAATAATGAACTAACAGTATGATTTGTTCATGTTTTACCTGCAGTGACTTCATCAGAAAAAACCAGAGAACGCGCAGATATGATCATAAACAAATGTAAGATTATTTACTTTATTTTCTTTGTATATATGTGAAAATCTTATATACATATGCTGTTTCATTTGTTTTCTCACTCCTTTCGTGTTCTGCATTATTTACCATTTTGGTGAATGCTCAAAAACAGATATAATAAACTATAGGCCTTTATTGTATATTGATTACTAGTGTTTGTTATCTCATATATAAGAATTTGGATTGTGATAATAAAGGGTGGATCGGATTTGATTTGTTTATTTATGGTTCAAACTCTAAACTCGATCCATAACATGAATGATGTACACAGTGCCAGTACCCTTAGCATGTGCCATACTGATTTGCCTGTTCACTATGCAACACTATGGAAGCCAGAAAATCGCCATTATTTTCTCTCCGATTGTGATTATGTGGCTAATGTTCATCAGTGGCGTCGGTCTCTATAACATTGTCCAAAATCAGAAAATACTGCATGCCCTCTCCCCATTGTACATGTTCAGGTTCATCGACAGAATCAGCGTCAGGAGTTGGAAATTGTTGGGCGTTATCGTCGTATGCACAGCAGGTTAGTCGTCTCAATTAGTCACTTTTTTTAAATGTATATAGAGACTCAAAACCTCATCGATTTTTTAAATCTAAATAAATAACAAATGGTTGCTTGCTTGCTGTTACGACGTTGTTCACCAGGATCTGAGGAAATGTTTGCGAGTCTTGGTCATTTTTCAACAAAATCTTTAAAGGTACGTATGAATATATGCTTGTGTTTTCTCGGGCAAGAAATTAAAAGCATGAGGTGAACATCATTTTGATGATGATCTTTTTTTGGGGGGGTGCATGCAGATTACCTTTGTTAGCTTGATATACCCGTCGCTTATTCTGTGTTACGCGGGTCAAGCTGCGTTTATCTCCAAACATCTAGGCACTTCTAGTGACATCTTTCACATTAGTGAATCAATCCCAACGAGTAAGTTTTTATCTAGCTGTAATAATTAATAATGTGAGGTTTGATCAATGTTGTTAATTATACTAATCAATCAATCAATCAATCAGAAAATCTGCATCATGCGTTCGCGGTGTTATCGGTATTTGCTTCAGCTGTAGGAAGCCAGGCTACCATTTCAGCAAGTTTTTCCATTATAAATCAATGCCAAGCACTCAGCTGCTTTCCCAGAGTGAAAGTTGTACACACGTCAAATAAGATACGTGGTCAGGTTTATATTCCAGATGTTAACTGGCTCTTTATGTTCCTTTGCCTCAGTGTCACAGCCGGTTTCCGTCATATATCTCCAATCGGAGCTGCTGTAGGTACGTAATTAAAACGCCTTATTAATTACCTACCTACACTCCACATACATATACATATTTTCTGATCGATCTCGAACCGGCCCCATGCATATAGTAATTAATTAAGATTATTTGAATATTTCTCTATATATAAATATGCGCGTGCGCATGACTGCAGGGTTGGCAGTGGTATTGGGGATGCTAGTGACGACGTGTCTAATGTCACTCGTGATTGTATTTTGGTGGGAGAAGAGTTTCATATTTTCTGCAAGTTTTCTTGTGCTGTTCGGGTCGGTTGAAACGATGTACTTATCCTCGTCTGTGCTGAACTTCACTAAAGGAGGATGGTTTCTCGCCATTCTCTTCATCATGTTTGTGACGATCATGGTGTCATGGCACTACGGCACGTTAAAGAAGTACGAGTTTGACATAGAAAACAAAGTATCGGTGGAGTGGCTAACGGATCTTAGCCCGGGTCTTGGAATCTCTAGAGTAGCTGGAATCGGTTTTGTCTACACGGATATCGTGTCAGGAATCCCAGCATTTTTCTCACACTTCATAACAAACCTTCCTGCATTTCACCAGCTACTGATATTCGTATCATTCAAATCATTACCAGTGCCATACATCCCTCAAAACCAAAGATACCTTATAGGCAGGATCGGGCCGAAAGAATACCGGATCTACCGTTGCATTGTATTATACGGATATCGGGATCATGTGAGAGACACGGACGACTTTGAAGACTGCATAATCAGTTCGCTAGGAGAATTCATCGCGAGAGAAGAAGACGAAAACCACGACTCGTTGGTATCGCAAGAAGGAAAGATGATGGTATTAGGAAGATCAATGTCAGAAGAGGAGGGAGCACTGATTCAACTGAGCGTAAGTGATACAGAGATAATCGATATTTCAGAAGAAAGAAAAATCGAGTCATTAACAAGAGGAGGAGGAGATTATTCTGCAGAAGGCGGCGGCAGCAGCAATAATAATAATAAGCGTGGTGTTAAAAGGGTGAGATTTGTAATAACACCAGAACCAGAAGAAGCAGATAGTCCGAAATTGATGATGAGTAGAGAAGTAAGGGAAGAACTACAAGAGCTGGTGGATGCAAGAGAAAGTGGGACAGCATATTTTCTTGGACAATCACATTTAACAACAAGAAAGGATTCCAGTTTTATAAAAGAGTTGCTTGTAGCAGTATATGTGTTTCTTGATAAAAATTCAAGAGAGCCCCCTGTCGCATTGAACATTCCTCATGCTGCTTTAGTAGAAGTAGGCATGGTTTACACTATATAATAATACTATCTTACATACACTATATGGAAAACTTTACTTGGGAAAGCATTTACACTCCTCCTACCTACAATTGAATTGAATTGAATGATGTGTACCCATGTTTGTGATAATTGACTTGTATTTTTTCCCCCACATGTCCATAGATCACACTGCATTTCTTTCTATCTAAAAAGTCTCAAAGAACTATGGAGTTTACAAGTTACGAAATTTTTTTTTTTTTTTTTTGTTGTTGTTGTTGAGAATGTCAAGTTACAAATAAAGAGAGATTCCCCTTCTCTCTCTCTCTCTCTCTCTAGAGCGAAAACCTCTCTTCTTGGTTGGCCCTTCCTTTTCACATCTCCAGCCGGCGGCGGCACTAGGCTGCCGGCGTCCTATCCTTTCCGTTCTAATTCTTTCTTTCTTTTCGTTGTCTTCTGGTCACCGCCTTTTGCTCCGGTGGTATTCTCCGATATTTCATCGATGCCTTTTTCGAAAAAGCTTTTGGGCTTGTATGTGGTCGGTGTTTTCTGATCGGAGAACAGCTAATATGGATTTGTGATGGTCGGATTCGTTTGTTGTTGTTAGATTTAGATCCTTCTTTGTTCAAATCTGGTTGTCGGTTGCTGCTTCTTTTGTGGTTTCTTTGGTTTCTTTGCGGTGCTTGTAAATTTTACATTTACTCGGTGGTTATTGGAGTAACATACACACAGAGATGTTGCTTAAAGATGTTCAAGTAGTTAGGTGTTAGATAAATACTCTTTGGGGACTTTTATCAAACACCTAACAAAAAACAGATAGGAAGTTGTTAAGTTAGTTAAAGGCGGTTTTGGATCAGTTAGAGGTCCACATTACTGCTATATATGTTCAATTGTAGATGAGGATTAAATGAACAAGTTGTATTCACAGAATTGATTGATCAAAATAATGAAAATCGTCTTCATTTTCTTTTGTCACTACTTTATGATCGGCCTTTTCTAAGTGTCCAATCTCACAAACAGTGTACCGGGTCAACTGTAGCCTAGAATTGGTGAGTCAAGGTCGTATCCCACAGGGAATCTGATCGAGTACCAAAGTCGGTCTCGTCCCTAGTTCAGGTCAACACAATAATTGAACGTGGTGATTTGTCAGATCACCGGTTCTAACAACTAAATAAACAAAAGAGAAAAGATTTTAAACTACGAAAAACAAGATAGCCGAGCTATGATCCAACCAACTACTCTCTAACCCTAACTCGTTTCCGGAAGTGTTTCGTCAAACTCTAATGTTCTCGGCATCGTTGAAGGGTATCGTCTCTTGTTTCCGAAAATAGACATTAATTCAATAATCTACCCTCCTATGTTAGGTTCAACAGTCCGCTGACCGGATTTAACTGACCCGACACGGTCTACGATCTATGAGACGCTCATTAACAATGATATAACCTCACACACAAAACCGAATCCGAACAACTCGATCGGTTTCTGAGGGTGATCCTAGAACCCCTTTTCCCGCACCCTCTCGCAAAATACATATGTAAAGAAGACGCGTGATATACGATTATCGAGTCGCGAGTTCAATAAAAGTCATTAAGAATAAGTTCTAGAACAATAACAACACCGAGAATCTAACAATCATAACATCAAAACACTTCAATCGACAAGCTAAGGTTCGATTTCGAAGGCTATCACATATCTCGGCTAAAAACGGATTAGCTACTCATTATACTACTAAGAAAAATAAAAGAAATCAACAATCAAAACTAACATAAAACAAGATTGAAAACAAGAACAATATGTTAATTAAAATTACCGGGTAGAAAATTGGTTTTCCGGAAGAAATCCCGTCAATAACGCGTCAAGCTATCCCCGAGATCCTCCGGATTACAATGATCTACGACTAAACTAAGCTAATCTACCTACAACTAATCTAAGCTAAGAAAAGATGAAGAAAAACGCAGCAAAAACTGGAAAAATTGATCTAAAAAATGAGGTCTTAGATCTAGATCAAATGAGGGGGTATTTAAAGTGTTTTGCAGATCTGGATTTATTAAGCGTGGCTTTGTCTTGACAGTGACGCCGCTGTCGATTTTTCCCTTCACAAAACCTATCAGCAACTTTCTAATCCAAAAACCGCATTTTTAGGCGGTGACAGGCGGCCGTCTGTCACCTTTTATCACCAAAATACTTGATTTCTTGATCCCGAAGCTCCGGTTTACATTCCACGACATTCCCGAGCACCTAAAACACATACAAAATCATAACAAATACCACATGTAATCCCTACAGGACTCTAGGGTGACCGAGAGTATAGTAAATTACACCGAAAAAGACCGAGAATCCCGGACTTTACGCCCTAGGTCCCGAAATGATAACCAAGGTGTAAATACATCAAAATACAACCAAATGTCCCCGAAACATATAAAACGAGGTATAAGCGGGTATAATCACATGGTAAATGATAGTCAATTTGACTCTCATCAACTACCCCTACTTAGCTTTTGCTCGCCTCGAGCAAAGATGAGCTATTCAAAAATAAAGATGGAGTCAACATTGTCATTACACATCTAGTCTTTAGTATTGAAATGATAAAACACAAGTAATTGATATAAATGCATAAAACTCGAGCTCTACCTTGTATCGAGAAAAGAATGTGTGTGTGTATATATAGCTTCTTCGACATTAATCACCAATGACCAGTTTAGATTATAGACGTGTACATACCAGGATTACACCATAGGCTTATACGTCGTAAACATCTCCACTAATTGAGGTCTATCGTCATCTAGTATGGTCAGGCAGGACTTGCACGGTTATATCGTTTAGGCTTAGGTTAGGGCTACGAAAGGATATTTACGATAAAAATAGAAAGAGAAGGTGCAAACAAGCTTTAACCGAGAAAAATATATATGAAACTCGGTTTCAAACGCCTCCAACTCTCCAACTATAAAAACAATCTCGATATCCGAAATAAACCCCAACTCCAACTCTAAACAACAATAACTTGGTCCATTATTTTCTGGACACTTTCTAAAAATAAAAACACATACTATAAATATATATACACTCTCTTTTTCATTTTTTTCATCTTCTTTCTTTTTTTTCTTTTTTTTTAATCTATTTTCTTTTCTTATATTGTTTTCCAAACTATATACCTGTATGTATAAAACTATACCCATCAAAATTCCGAACAAAGTCAAACAACACACTGTCACACTCTCATACCGGATAACTCAAATAATATAATGTCACAACAGCACTCCCATACCACAACATCTCGCAACATCATATAAATGTGCGGAAATAAAAGCTCAATTGCAAGGTAGTCAAGGATACGTAGACCGAAATAAGGCTAGGGACATCGATTATACGGGTTAGTAACAAAATGGTCAGTTCGGGCGGCGGTCTAACCACCCTACAAAAGGCTTATAGGGGTAATTGTGGATATACATATAAGGATGGCTTTTGGTTCTGATCGGGTCAAAATAAATGCCAAAACCGTCATCCCGTACCTAACAACGACAACCTTTCTTTTGCCTCGAAGTTACTAATATAAGTTCTAGGTAACCGGGTCATTAAGAACTACCATAATCGTTCACTAGTCAAGGTGATTCATGAAGTCGAAGCTAACGTGATAGAACTATTCCATTCTCAATACAAGATCTCAACTCAAATGAAATGCATTCGTATAATCACTTATATGTTTAACAAAACAATACTATAGGCTCAATGTATCAAAACAAATGTCAAAGGCACCAAAATTTCTAAAAATGACTCATTTACACCAAAGGGATAACAATCTCTAAGTATAACTCGTTCAACATGAAAACGAAACATTGAAGCTAAACCAACCACCCCCTACTTTAAAACAAGACACGAATGATAAGGGTAGAAAAGTTAGCTTACAACCGGAAAAATACACGAGTACGATCATGTGGCATCCGTAAAATGAACTCCCAGGGTACCTGTACTTATAAAATATACACAACCAACACCAAAGGTGTACAAGTATGGAGTATAACACAATAAAACTACCCGGATTACCACAACTCATCAAAGCCAAAAACACCACGCTAGCTCCCCTCCCCAAAACACACTTCTTCGGGTTATATTACAACAAAACTTACCCGAAGTACCAAAATATAAACTAAAGAAACACAGTGAAACATGAAGGGGAAGGAAAAGCAATAAAACACATTCTGAGTTTATAGTCCTTAGCTCGACTTTCTACCCCGAACTATGTCAATGATAGTTATACCAAAGGAGAGCAAACTGTTGCTTCTCCCTAGCAAAATCGTAAGAATTGAGCACCCCTTGAAAATAAAACAATAGAAATATGGGGCTCAATCCCCACCACCACGATTTGTTCGATGAGTCCATTGCGCGAACAACGAACTCACTTTCCCGAAGGATCCATTAAGCGCAAATCGTGGAAACAACAGAACACAATCACGGTACACTAGTCACTTTACCACTACCGAAGTAGATGGTGTGACACTTCAACAACATCAAAATAAAACAAACTATACATAAAAAAACAAATAAGAAAAACGACCTAATCCTAAGAACTTAACTAACTTACAAGATATCAACCCGATTCCCCGGCAACGGCGCCAGAAAACTTGAACGGCCTTTTCTTAGTGTCCAATCTCACCGGCAGTGTACCGGGTCAACTGTAGCATAGAATTGATGAGTCAAGGTCGATCTCATTGCGAGGGAATCGGGTCGAGTACCAAAGTCGGTCTCGTCCCTAGTTGATTCAACACAATAATTGAGCGTGGTGATTTGTAGAGTCAGAACGCAGCGAATAATACCGAACCCTGGCAGGGTTCGGCTCGGCTCAAAAATTTTGTACCTCGAGGCTCGGCTCGGCTCGGCTCGGCTGGCGAACTGATTTTTCAGGGTTCGCCTCGAGTTCAAGCTTAAAAATAAAAATATTCGGCTCGGTTCGGTCCGAGCGAGGCGAACGCAGTCAATGAGTTCGATCCGAAAAAACACGACACGAACACCATTCCACCACCACTCCACGGTCAAAACTCAAAGGAAACCGACGGTCCGACCGTCCGATAAATTAAGTAAATGAGAAAATTGGAAAAAAAAAAAAAAAAAAAAAAGGTGTAATAAATTAAGGGGTTCTATTTGGACCCCCTATTTACTACTTGCACCAATTTACTACTTGTACCACAAAAATTACCGGGCACCACATGATTTTTATATAGGGAAGTCGAGTCACATTGGTGTTCCTTGTGGAACACCAACGTCGATCCACTGATGGCGTTGGTGTTCCACAAGGAACACCGATGTGGTGGCGATTCCTCTATATAAAAAAGTGTTAAATCTTAGAACGTCGGTCCATGACTTTTCATTGGTGTTCTGGTGGCATACCAGCGTCGGTGTCGCGGCGTTGGTATGCCACTAAGAACACACCGATGTGAGTGACGTTTTTCACCCGAAAAAATATTCATTAATGTGGTGCAAGTAGTAAAAAAGGGGTCCAAATAGAACCCACCTAAATTAATTACGAAAGTGAAGGATTGTCGATTAAATCTGAAAAATCCCATAAGCATCAATGTATATAAATTTTGCATCAAGCAAAGTTGGTGTTGAAGGTGTCTACTAGTGCTTTGAGATTGGTATTAAACAACCGAACCGCTTTGTTGATTCGATTTCGATCTACACATGTACGACCGTCCGGCGCGCTTGGTCGCATTTCTTATTAACGCGTTTGGATCGCAACCTATCCGCCAA
The DNA here is from genome assembly GCA_026214975.1 of Gentiana macrophylla. Taxonomy (NCBI): domain Eukaryota; kingdom Viridiplantae; phylum Streptophyta; class Magnoliopsida; order Gentianales; family Gentianaceae; genus Gentiana; species Gentiana macrophylla. The sequence goes on from CM047808.1 coordinate 814,276, forward strand.
CTCCAATCAACGCGAGGCGATAATGCTATCAGCTCTCGCTCCTGCTCCTGCTCATCGCTACGGCACGCTCTTGGCTGCTCGGTTGATGAAGCGGCGGAGAGATGGGGAGGGAGGGCGGAGGAGAGACAGAGACTCAAACAAATTTGAGTCGGGCAAGGGTGGGTTTGCTTTTTTATTTTATGATAAGAATGAAAATTAAAGTGTAATAGTTTAGTGTATTATATTTATATATAAATGTATGATATCCGAGCCGAACATGTTCGAACATGTTCGGCTCGACCACCGAATACCTAATTTGTAAGGTTCGGCTCGAAGTTCGAACCTACGAATCGAGCCCGAATCGAGCTTTTTCGGGCCGAATACTCCGAATCGAATCGAATGCTTAGGTTCATTTACAGCCCTAGTGATTTGTCAGATCACCGGTTCTAACAACTAAATAAACATAAGAGAAAAGATTTTAAACTACGAAAAACAAGATAGCCGAGCTATGATCCAACCAACTACTCTCTAACCCTAACTCATTTCCGGAAGTGTTTCGACAAACTATAATGTTCTCGGCATCGTTGAAGGGTGTTGTTTCATGTTTCCGAAACATTAATTCAATAATCTACCCTCTTATGTTAGGTTCAACAGTCCGCCTCGTTGTCACTCAAAAGGGTGTCGTTTTCTAATTCAGTATAGACATTAATTCAATAATCTACCCTTCTATGTCGGAGTTCAGCAAATCCGACCGGATTTAATCGACCCGGCACGGTCTACGATCTATGAGGCGCTCATTAACAATGATATAAACCTCACACACGAAACCGAATCGAACAACTCGATCGGTTTTACTGTGGTGATCCTAAAACCCTTTTCCCGCACCCTCTCGCAAAACACATATGTAAAGAAGGCGCGTGATATACGATTATCGAGTCGCGAGTTCAATAAAAGTCATTAAGAATAAGTTCTAGAACAATAACAACACCGAGAATCTAACAATCATAACATCAAAACACTTCAATCGACAAGCTAAGTTTCGATTTCGAAAGGCTATCACATATCTCGGCTAAAAGCGGATTAGCTACTCATTATACTACTAAGCAAAATAAAAGAAATCAACAATCAAAGCTAACATAAAACAAGATTGAAAACAAGAACAATATGTTAATTAAAATTACTTGGGTAGAAAATTGGTTTTCGGAAGAAATCCAGTCAATAACGCGTCAAGCCATCCCGAGATCCTCCGGATTACAACGATCTACAACTAAACTAAGCTAATCTACCTACAACTAATCTAAGCTAAGAAAAATGAAGAAAAGCGCAGCAAAAGCTGGAAAAATCGATCTAAAAGGAGGTCTTAGATCAGATCAAATGAGGGTATTTAAAGTGTTTTGCAGATCACGACTTTATTAGCGCGCGCTGTCTTGACAGTGACGCTGTCGATTTTTCCCTTCACAAAACCTATCAAACAACTTTCTAATCCAAAAGTGCATTTTTAAGTAGGCGCCTATGGTAATGAGCGGCCGCGGTCACCTTTATCACCAAAATACTTGATTACTTGATCCCGAAGCTCGGTTTACATTCCATGACATTCCGAGCACCTAAAACTGTACAAAATCATAAAAATACCATAAGTAATCCTACAGGACTCTAGGGTGACCGAGAGTATAGTAAATTACACGAAAAGACCGAGAATCCCGGACTTTACGTCCTAGGTCCCGAAATGATAACCAAGGTGTAAATACATCAAAATACAACCAAATGTCCCCGGAAACATATAAAACGTGGTATAAATGGGGTATAATCACATAGTAAATGATAGTCAATTTGACTCTCATCACTTTACATTTTACATCCAACTGTTCTTCATTTTTCCTGAGTTCTTTCTTCATCGTTTATCCATATAATAAACTTCCACATGGTATCAAAGAGAATTATGAAGCTCTCAGGTGCAAATCTCTGATTAGTTTCTTAATTCTTCATACAGTTTTCATTTTTTTTTCTGTTCTTGAAGGATCTGTTTTGCTTTTCTGCTTAGATCCTGCATTCCTTGTTTTCTTTCTATCGAAACTATGGAGAATCAAGCTCAGAATCAAGCTATCTTGCAAGGAAGCCAGTTGTATCTGCATCTTAATGAGAATCTCAAGCTGATACTAGTTCAGCCGTTACTAAACAACAAGAATTATCATCCTTGGAGCTATTCGTTGAAGATGGCTCTTATCACCAAAAACAAGATTGGATTTATTGATGGTTCGATTGTCAAACCAGTTGCTAATTCTCAGATTTCCGGAGTTTGGTTCTGATGTAACACGTTTGTTAAAACTTGGATTCTGAATTCCGCCATGCCTAATATAGCTCAAAATGTGATGTATAAAGAAACAACTAGAGCAATATGACAATATTTGCAATCTAGATTCTCTAGGCTAGATGTATTTCGTCTTGGAGATTTGTTGGATCAAGTATATGCTGTTAAACAGGGAGACTTAGATGTCACAACTTATTTCCTCAAACTAAAAGTTCTCTGGGATGAAATAGCCATTATGAAGCCTGATCCAATGTGTACATGTACACCGAGTTGTACTTGTGATGTTATTAAAGTGTTTACAGGTTATGCAGAAACATAAAAAGTAGTTAAGTTCTTGAGAGGTTTAAACCCAGAGTTTTCACAAGTCTTAACACAAGCATAATTGATGGTGCATGTACCAACTTTGGATACTGTTTTTGCAATGGCCCTGAAACTGGCAGATCAGAGGGAATCTACCAATAGGTTCCCAGATGGGACAATGTTGTATAACAGGTCATTCAATCAGAATTCTTCAGGATCTAATGTGCAAAACACATGATTCCGACAAGGTTTTAACAAGCCAGTAAATGGGAATCATGGAGGCTTCAATAAGAATCTAGGAAACACTCAAATTGCAAAGAAAGTCCAGTGTACTTTCTATGGTTATACAGGGCACACAGTGGATAAATGTTATAAAAAGCATGGTTTTCCACCTGGTCAATTGGAAGCCTAAAGCAAAGTTATTATGGCAGAGGCAATGTCAGTAGAACAAGAAGAAGCTCCTACTGGAAAATATGTTGCTGTTATGGCTAATCCTGACAGTTTTACCTTGAATAGGGCTCAATATCAACAACTGATGCAGCCGCTGGACACTAAGAATATGGACAACTATGATCATATTGCAAACCAAGCCACTGTTCTGACTACTAATTTTGTTCCTGCTGCAGATATATCGGGTTTGTCTACTTCTAGTAGTATTGGTTCTTTGTCTTGGGTTATAGATTCTGGTGCAACTGACCATATTATTACTAATAGAGCTTACATGCAGTATTCTAGACCTGTATCTCATATGTTAGTAGGTCTACCAAATGGTTCAAATGTATCAGTAACACACATTGGTACTGTATGTCTGAATGATAAATTAGTGCTTACCAATGTGCTGTGTATTCCAGATTTTTGTTTCAATCTTATCTCTTTGTCTAAGATAACTGCTAATCCTACGTTGTCTATTGTTTTTCATTTTGATTCTTGTCTCATACAGGACAAGAAACTTGGGATAATGATTGGATCAGCTAAGAAAACTAAAGGTCTCTATGTTTTGAGCAATGACATGAAGATATCACACAATGTTAATGTTGTCAGTGGTACACAATTGAATGATCAGTCTAGAATTACAGATGAACAAGTCTGGCATTACACTTGGTCATCTACCTAACAAGAAACTTTCTCAATTCAGTTGTATTGATTCATCTTGTATAAATAGCACATATGTTTTTCATATATGTCAACTTGCTAAACAGAAAAGAAATTCCTTTCCTTTGAGCCAAACTGTTGTATATAGTACTTTTGAACTAGTTCATTTTGATATATGGGGACCATATAGACAACAAACAGTACATGGTCACTCCTATTTTCTAACAGTAGTAGATGATTATTCAAGATATACTTGGATTTTTCTGTTAAAACAGAAATCTGAAGTCAGACAACTTGTTCAATCATTTATAGAGTTTGCTTTAGTACAGTTTGGACAACATGTCAAAATTGTTAGGACAGATAATGGAGCTGAATTTGACATGCCTAATTATTACTTACAAAAGGGTATAATTCACCAAACATCCTATGTGGACACACCACAACAGAATGGCATAGTGGAGAGAAAGCATCAACACATCATGAATGTAGCTAGAGCCATGAGATTTCAGTCTAATTTACCTTTGTCCTACTGGGGATACTGTGTGTTACATGTTGTGTTTTTAATTAATTTAACACCTTCACCAGTAATCCAAAATAATACACCTTATTTCTTGCTATATGGCAAACAATTTGATTATCTGAGTTGAAAGTTTTGGTTCATTAGTATATGCTTGTACACTGCTCATAATAGGGCAAAATTTGAACCAAGATCTAGGCAGTGTGTATATCTTGGGGTTCACAAGTATACAAAAGGTCATATTCGCTTGACAAATAGACTAGGGACATCTTGTGTCCAGAGATGTACAATTTTATGAAAACATTTTCCTTTACACATGAAAGCTACAGATTCAATGGCAACACTGTTCCAATGCATTCCATATGAGGCAGATCTGAGATGGCTCTCTACCTACACAAAACAATCACATGATACGAGAGTCCACAAATGAAGTTCGGACACCAATACATAATCTATAATATTCCGATTTTTGGGAAAGGCGCAGACGTGTCATTTTGCGTAAAGCGAAATATTATTATTTCTTTTCTTTTATTAGAGTTAAGTATTGTGTTAAATATAGATATGTAATTTTCGAAATTATGTGTATTTAATTAAAGGGAAATCTGAGTATTTGGTAATTAAAGGACAATTAAGGAAAAAAGGATTTATGGGAAATTGGTATTTAAGGAAATTTACACACAATAATCCCATAACCTAAACACAAAATCAGAAATCAGTTTTTTTCACCTCTACTCTGCGCAATTTGGAGGAAGAAAGAGGCCAAGGGAGTTTCCACGATATCTGAAGCATTTCTTAACCGTTTTCAGATCAGACGAGAGATTTGGAATCGTCGTGAGAAGGGCAACGCTTGGGGATCAGATTGTTGAGAAGTGTTGCAGATTTTTGTGGCTGTTTAATCGGGTTTTTTTTGCTGCTATTAGGTAAGAAACTCTTCCTATGATCTCGGTTATGATTTGTAAAGTTTAGCTCATGTTTTAAGATGCGTAGACGCAAGAAAGTTGTGCTTTTTCGTTGATCAATGGATCATAAATGTTTAGATATGTCTCCTACGTTTTACTGTTATTAATTTGGTGTTAATTAGGTTAGAAACGGATTTGAAATCGTGTTTAGAAGATTTAGCATTTTGGGAAAAACCCAGGCGGACGGGCGTCTGCATTAGGCGGACGGGCGTTTGCGACCCTAGTAGCTCAAACGGGCGTTTGCACAAGGCAGACGGGCATTTGAGGTTAGATTTTTGATTCAGGATGTAGCTGTTTTAGGCGGACGGGCGTTTGAGGTTTAGTGGACGGGCGTTTGTTTACGGACGGGCGTCCATAGGGTGTCAAACGGGCGTTTGACCTGTTTTACCTTGTTCCTACTGTTTTAGCGTTCGGATTGGTTTTTGGCCTCATAATCGTGCTTTCACTGTTTTAATCCCTTAATCATGATATGCCAACATTGTGTAAATTTAAACAAGCCTGAATTGAGCTTCTGATTCGTTCAGTTAAAACACCGAATGTACTCTTAAAGGGAGTTGAAGTTCGGATCCGTCGGAAGAGCATGATAGGCTTGTGCTTTGATGAATTAGTATTCATCAATGTCTGTGTAATTGCTAGGCCTTGTAATGTCTAGTCGTCTAGGAAGAGAGTAGTAATTGTGAGGGAGATTAATTGAAAACACTTAGGTGGTTAGTTAATCATCCTAATAAAATACGTACTTGACTAGTAAAAGATTAAACAACATGTCTCTCTTGGATAGGCACCAGTCTATATCGCGATGTGTGTGCTACCTCTGAAGGTGGAAGAACCCGTAGGTCAAAAGAACCACAAGTTCGGGGGACTCCGCTGAGGTGTGCGTACTATCGGAGCCTACCTATCTAGCCTCCGTGGATATTGGTGTGATCCACTAATATGTTGCAATCGATATCTCATGGTGGATATACATCAGGCGTAGTGCCCTTGAGTGCGGTTGAAACCTAGATAAGTTAAGTAGAAATGTTTAGTCAATTCATGTTGATGGACATGGAATGAACCCTAGATCGGGTCGGTCACACTTAAACAACTAAACTTTTAATTATCTTCTCTTTATAAATTGTAATTGTTGTCATAGCTTCTCTTTCTTATTAAGTACGTTGTACTTACCTCAAATGCATGTTTTCTATGTGTTTGGGGATGAGAAGATGAACAGGTCGAATATGTTTACGAGGAGGAGTTCGATGATCACGTTTGAAGACGCCGCATTGAAGACTTTACATTTATTCATTTTGTTATTCATATATTAGACTGTTTTAGTACTGTTGGGTTAGACTTTTGGTCTTTCAAGATTTGTAGCACTTTTACATTTCTTTTGAGAACTATCGTACGTTTCTTTTGGATATCGTATTTTCCTTGAATGTAATAAGTTACATTTCCACCTTTAGATTTCTTGTTTCTATTCTTGGATTTATTGAAATTTTCATACCCGAGTCTTTTGCTTCCGGTTGCTTATTTTTGATACGACGTAGTAGAGGCTTACGTATAAAGTGAATTTATTTTTATTTTATACGTGATTTAACGTTTTTTTACGGATAAGGACTCGGTGTCCGGGAGCGGGCGTTCTAGATTGGTATCGAGCGAAGCGTCTTTTAGGCTTCCTTTCTTTTAAGATAAGTTTTCTCTAGACCTTTTAGTAACGTTCTGGTTTTCCTTGATCATCATGATGGTGTTCACGAGGACTGGAGCAGGTGCAGAGACTTCTAGAGTTCGACGGGAATGTCCAACACCGGTCGTAGGAGGCGGTGTTGTGAGGCAGATTCCTCCACCTCGACAGAGTTTGTCACCACCTTCTCATACGGCGACACCCACACCAAGGACCCAACAGGGTTTGTCACCACGACCTTATCAGGAGCAACCTCCACGATGGCACGTGGGGAGTTCGGTTCAGTTTTCTTTGGTGAGCGATGTTCCAGCAGGATTTGTACCGCCATCGGTAAGTTACCTACACACCAAAGAAACCGTTTATCCTCCACGATCGGTGTTTATCCTCCACCAGTTAGCGTTTACCCTCCACCAGTGAGCCACCCCTCACCATTAGTGTTTCACCAACAACCGCAGACTTTCTACCCACCTCCTGTAGGTCATACCCCTCGACCTACGGTACCACTTTCACCGCGATTCGACCATCAGCATGGTTTTGGTTACCCACCCTTTGGTCTCCAGCAACCTCAGCCAACTCCACAGCAACACCAGAATTACCATCAAGGATACTACCCTTTTCGGCCTGAACCTCAAGTGAATCCAGTTTACCTCAAAGAAGCAGAAGATGCAAAGAAACATCTTACGGTTTACCCACCAGCCCCACCGGTTAGACCAGTTTTTGAGCAAGCGCCTCCAGTTGATTGGTATACGAGACTGAGGAGAAACAGAGTTCAGGATTTCTTTGGGAATACGGAACCTTCGAAAGCTGAGGAATGGATACGGAGCTTCGAAAAAGCATGCAGGAATGTACATGTGCCTGAGACTGAGATGGCACAACTAGCAGTTAGCTTTCTTTTGGGTGCAGCAGAGGCTTGGATAGATGCTATACAGAGTAGCAATGGCAAGGTTACAGACTGGGAAGCTTTCAAAGCTATGTTCTTCAACGAGTACTTCCCGGCAACAGTGCAAGCGGATAAGGCAAGTCAGTTTTTGAAACTCAAGCAAGGCAACTACCTGACAGTATCTCAGTACACTAACAAGTTCAATGAGTTGGGACGGTTCTACCCGAGCTGATGAAAGTGGAAGAAAGAAAGATGGCCCTTTACAAGGACGGATTGGCCTATGAGATTCAGTCTGGCATGTTGGGATTTACAGCAAGGAACATGGCAGAGCTCTTGAATAAAGCCTTGGAGGTTGAGACCTTCAGGAAGAAGGCTGCAGTGGTTATTGGGAACAAGAAGAACTTTGGGACTAGTCAAAGTAATCACCGAGGAGCCCCACAATAGAATACTAAGAAGACAACAGCCCCTCCGGCGGCTAAGGCCCCAAACAGTGCACCTCTATGTTCCAAGTGTAATAGGAATCATTCAGGAGAGTGCAGAGCTAGTTCAGGCGGTTGCTACTTTTGCGGAGAACCGGGGCACTTTTCTGGGGAATGTCCTAATAAGAGGAATAAAGGGAGTACGAGCCGAGGAAACGGTAGGAGCGGCCCAAGCCGACCAGTTCGAGTTTTTGCAGCTGATGCTAGGGATGCAGAACCAGAGGATGATGTTATCTCAAGTACCTCGTTGTTAATTTATTCTATTTTAGACATTTTTTGGCGCGTTTATTCATGCTGTAATTTTATTTAAATGAATGAATATGCATCCTAGGTACTATAATGTTAGATAATCTAGTGGTCAGAGCCTTGTTTGATACGGGAGCGTCTAACACTTTTGTGTCGACCAAGGTGGCTAAGAAGTTGAGTTTACCTTCGGAACCTTTGAGAAACACCCTGGAGATAACTACACTGTTAGGGAAGGTAACAAAGGTAACTAGGATGATACCTCAAGTGGAAGTTCGAGTTGGACCTCATAGATGCAAGAGTGATTTCACTGTTTTAGACTTTTCGGACTTTGACGTGATTCTTGGGATAGATTGGCTATCCGAGAATTATGTTCACTTAGATTGCCGAGAGAAGAAAGTGACCTTTAAAGTACCTGGAAAATCAGATAAGACCTTTCAAGGGAATGTGTACAAGCCGAGTAAGAAGCGACATCCGATAATTTCAGCGGTCAAGGCAATTAGAGCTTGTAAGAAGGGTTGTGAAGGCTACTTGTTGTGTGCAGTGGATGTGGAACAAGTGAAGCCCAAGCTTGAAGAAAATCCTGTAGTGAGAGAGTACCCTGAGGTATTTCCGGAAGAGTTACCGGGAAACATGCCGGATAGGGAAATCGAGTTTGAGATCAAGCTGATACCGGGAGCGGCACCAGTTGCTAAGGCACCCAATAGGATGGCACCGGCTGAGTTAAAGGAGTTGAAAGCTCAACTTAAGGATATGCTTGAGAGGAATATAATTCAGCTGAAGACTCGCCAGCCCCCCTGTTTTGTTCGTGAAGAAGAAAGATGGTAGCATGAGGATGTGTATCGATTACAGAGCACTGAATAACCTTACCATCAAGAACAAGTACCCCTTGCCGAGGATTGATGATTTGTTTAATCAGTTGCAAGGCAAGAAAGTGTTCTCTAAGATTGATCTTAGGTCTGGTTATCATCAGTTGAAGATCAAAGTGGCAGATATACCGAAGACGGCTTTTAGTACGAGGTATGGACATTATGAGTTCTTGGTTATGCCTTTTGGACTCACTAATGCTCCATCTGTATTTATGGATTTAATGCAGCGAGTTTTCATGCCATACTTGGATAAGTTTGTGATAGTGTTCATAGACGACATCCTAGTATACTTTAAGGATAAGAAAGAACATGAGGAACACTTAAGGATAGTGTTAGAAACTTTGAAGGAGAACCAGTTTGTTTGCAAAGTTTTCAAAGTGTGACTTTTGGTTGAAGCAAGTCAGTTTCTTGGGACATGTCATTTCTGGAGATGGCATACAAGTTGATCCAGCAAAGATTGAGGCAGTTGAGAATTGGCCTAAACCTACCACAGTTTCAGAAGTAATGAGCTTTCTTGGTTTGGCTGGCTACTATATGAAGTTCGTGCAAGACTTTTCGAAGATAGCCACTCCACTCACTAAGCTTACACAGAAGAATGTGAAGTTTGAATGGACTAGTGAGTGTGATACCGCTTTTCATACCTTGAAGGATAGGTTGACTACGGCCCCAGTGTTGGCAGTTCCGGAGATTTTTGATAACTATGATGTCTACACGGATGCTTCGGGACAGGGTTTAGGTTGTGTGTTGATGCAAGGAGGGAAAGTGAATGCTTATGCATCTAGGCAGTTGAAGGTGCATGAGAAGAACTACCCGACACATGACTTAGAGTTGGCAGCGGTAGTGTTTGCCTTAAAGACTTGGAGGCACTACTTGTACGGAGTTAAGGCGAGGATCTTCACCGACCACAAAAGTTTAAAGTATTTATTCACACAAGAGAATCTGAACATGAGGCAAAGGAGATGGTTAGAGTTCGTAAAGGATTATGATTTGGATATTCAGTACCATCCAGGCAAAGCCAATGCAGTGGCTGATGCTTTAAGTAGGAAACCAGTGTTTGCAGTTTCAAGCGTCGAAGATGTGGCAAAAAGGTTAGATGGGCTGGAAATCAGCAGGTTTGATCAGATTGAGGATCGACAGTTTGTGGCGCCGTTGTTAGCAAGGTCAGAGTTGATGGATGATATTCGGGAAAAGCAAGACGAAGACCCGATTTTGGTCGATCTGAAGCGATTTGCTAGAGAGAAGCCTACAGTGGGTTATGTGTTAGACAAGAATGGAAACCTTTGGTACCAGGATCATTTGTGTGTGCCTAATATTGGCGACTTAAGACATAGATTTATGGAAGAGGCACATAGGATTGCTTTTGCAGTTCATCCAAGTGCTACTAAGATGTATCGGGACTTGAAAGAAAAGTTTTGGTGGCCCTCGATGAAGTTGGAAATAGCCAAGTTCGTGGCAGAGTGTGACATTGGTCAGAAAGTAAAAGCAGAGCATAGAAGACCAGGAGGAATGCTTAAACCCTTGGATATCCCTGAGTGGAAATGGGATAAGATTACGATGGACTTCATCACCGGTTTACCAAGGACAAGAGGTGGACACGATGCGATTTGGGTAATCGTGGACAGGTTGACCAAATCGCCCATTTCTTACGTATATAAGGTTGATATGCCCTTGAAGAAGTGAGCGACACTATACTTGGATAATATAGTGAAGTTACACGGAGTTCCTATCTCTATAGTCTCGGATCGAGATAGTCGATTCGTCGATCGGTTTTGGAAAAGTTTACAAGAAGCTTTTGGAACTAAGTTGGATTTGAGTACGGATTTTCATCCTCGCATGGATGGACAATCTGAGAGGACCATCCAAACACTCGAGGACATGCTAAGAGCTTGTGTTTTGGAAGTAGGCGGATCATGGGATGATTACCTATCGATAGCAGAGTTTGCCTACAACAATAGTTATCATGCAAGTATAGGCATGCCGCCGTTTGAAGCGTTATGCGGAAGAAGATGTAGAAAACGCCGTTGTTTTGGGATGAAGTCGAGGAAAGACAAATTACAGGGCGGAAATGGTTGAGCAAGCTAATGAAAGGGTTCGATTGGTTAAGAAGAATCAAGAAAGCGACTCAAGACAAGAGAAAAAAGTTGGGCGAGGCGTTAGAAGAAGACCGCTTGAGTTTGAAGTCGGTGATAGAGTGTATCTACGAGCTTCACCAGTGAAGGGAGTGAAACGCTTTGGACAAAAGGGAAAGATAAGTCCAAGGTATGTTGGACCGTTTGAAATTCTGGAAAGGATTGGACCGTTGGCTTACAAGCTTAAGTTACCAGAATCAATGTCAAGGGTCCATAGCGTGTTTCACGTTTCAATGTTGAAGAAGTGTCTGACGAGAAGTGATGTTGAAACTACAATTGATCCGGAAATTCTACAAGACAATCTTGCTTATGATGAGAGACCGATCAAGATTTTGGACCGGAAGGAAAAGATGATTAAGAGGCGGATGATCCCATTGGTTTTGGTTCAGTGGAGCAATCATTCACCCGAGGAGGCAACTTGGGAAGTTGAAGATGATATGATCAGTGAATTCCAAGAGTTTGTGGATCTACCAGGTATGTTCTAGTTTCGAGGACGAAACTCCTTTTAAGGGGGGAGGAATGTAATATTCCGATTTTCGGGAAAGGGCAGACTTGTCATTTTGCGAAAATTAAATATTATTATTTCTTTTCTTTTATTAGAGTTAAGTATTGTGTTAATTATAGATATGTAATTTTCGAAATTATGTGTATTTAATTAAAGGGAAATCTGAGTATTTGGTAATTAAAGGACAGTTAAGGAAAAAGGGATTTATGGGAAATTGGTATTTAAGGAAATTTACACACAATAATCCCATAACCTAAACACAAAATTAGATATCAGTTTTTTCACCTCTTCTCTGTGCAATTTGGAGGAAGAAAGAGGCCAAGGGAGTTTTCACGATATCTGAAGCGTTTCTTAACCGTTTTCAGATAAGACGAGAGATTTGGAATCGTCGTGAGAAGGGCAACGCTTGGGGATCAGATTGTTGAGAAGTGTTGCAGATTTTCGTGGCTGTTTAATCTGGTTTTTTTTGGCTGCTATTAGGTAAGAAACTCTTCCTATGATCTCGGTTATGATTTGTAAAGTTTAGCTCATGTTTTAAGATGCGTAGACGCAAGAAAGTTGTGCTTTTTCGTTGATCAATGGATCATAGATGTTTAGATATGTCTCCTATGTTTTACTGTGTTTAATTTGGTGTTAATTAGGTTAGAAATGGATTTGAAATCGCGTTTAGAAGATTTAGCGTTTTGGGAAAAACCCAGGCGGACGGGCGTCTGCATTAGGCGGACGGGCGTTTGCGACCCTAGTAGCTCAAACGGGTGTTTGCACAAGGCAGACGGGTGTTTGAGGTTAGATTTTTGATTCAGGATGTAGCTGTTTTAGGCGGACGGACGTTTGGGGTTTAGTGGACGGGCGTTTGTTTACGGACGGGCGTCCATAGGGTGTCAAACGGGCGTTTGACCTGTTTTACCTTGTTCCTACTGTTTTAGCGTTTCGGATTGGTTTTTGGCCTCATAATCATGCTTTCACTGTTTTAATCCCTTAATCATGATATGCCAACATTGTGTAAATTTAAACAAGCCTGATTTGAGCTTCTAATTCATTCAGTTAAAACACCGAATGTACTCTTAAAGGGAGTTGAAGTTCGGATCCGTCGGAAGAGCATGATAGGCTTGTGCTTTGATGAATTAGTATTCATCAATGTCTGTGTAATTGCTAGGCCTTGTAATGTCTAGTCGTCTAGGAAGAGAGTAGTAATTGTGAGGGAGATTAATTGAAAACACTTAGGTGGTTAGTTAATCATCCTAATAAAATACGTACTTGACTAGTAAAAGATTAAACAACATGTCTCTCTTGGATAGGCACCAGTCTATATCGCGATGTGTGTGCTACCTCTGAAGGTGGAAGAACCCGTAGGTCAAAAGAACCACAAGTTCGGGGGACCCCGCTGAGGTGTGCGTACTATCGGAGCCTACCTATTCTAGCCTCCGTGGATATTGGTGTGATCCACTAATATGTTGCAATCGATATCTCGTGGTGGATATACATCAGGCGTAGTGCCCTTGAGTGCGGTTGTAACATAGATAAGTTAAGTAGAAACGTTTAGTCAATTCATGTTGATGGACATGGAATGAACCCTAGATCGGGTCGGTCACACTTAAACAACTAAACTTTTAATTATCTTCTCTTTATAAATTGTAATTGTTGTCATAGCTTCTCTTTCTTATTAAGTACGTTGTACTTACCTCAAATGCATGTTTTCTATGTGTTTGGGGATGAGAAGATGAACAGGTCGAATATGTTTACGAGGAGGAGTTCGATGATCACGTTTGAAGACGCCGCATTGAAGACTTCACATTTATTCATTTTGTTATTCATATATTAGACTGTTTTAGTACTGTTGGGTTAGACTTTTGGTCTTTCAAGATTTGTAGCACTTTTACGTTTCTTTTGAGAACTATCGTACGTTTCTTTTGGATATCATATTTTCCTTGAATGTAATAAGTTACATTTCCACCTTTAGATTTCTTGTTTCTATTCTTCGATTTATTGAAATTTTCATACCCGAGTCTTTTGCTTCCGTTTGCTTATTTTTGATACGACGTAGTAGAGGCTTACGTATAAAGTGAATTTATTTTTATTTTATACGTGCCGAACGTTCCTTTTCCGGATAAGGACTCGGTGTCCGGGAACGGGGCGTTACATAATCTGATCAACATCAAACCAGAAGATCTAACAAACAGAGACAAGAACCTACATACCTTAAAGAATATATGGTTCCAAGAAGAAAGTCACCACATTCAATCAATAATTTAGTCACATATGACAATCTTTCCACCAGTTACAAGAAATTTTTTCTTTTGGCAGATCAGATACAAGAACCTAAAACCTACAATCAAGCAGTCAAACATGATTGTTGGAAAGAGGCTATGCAGAAAGAGATAGATGCCTTACAGGCTACCAAAACCTGGGAGATTGTACCTCTACCTCCAGGAAAATCCACTATAGGATGCAAATGGGTATATAAAGTGAAGTACCATGCTGATGGTTCCATAGAAAGGTATAAGGCAAGGCTAGTGGCAAAAGGTTCTACACAAACCTATGGAATAGACTACCAAGAAACATTTTCACCAGTAGCAAAGGTGACAACAATCAGAACATTATTGGCACTTGTAGCATCTAAAAACTGGCACATCCATCAAATGGATGTCAACAATGCTTTCTTACATGGGGACTTGGATGAGGAAGTATATATGGACTTGCCCCTTGGTGTCAAGACAGAGAAACCTGGTCAAGTATGCAGATTGACTAAATCTTTATATGGTCTGAAGCAGACAAGCAGACAGTAGAATTCAAAATTGACAGAAGCCCTACTAGAAATGGGATTTTTACAGTCAGCTCATGATCACAGTTTATTTACTAGAGGTACAAGTAGCAACTTTATAGCTCTACTTGTGTATGTGGATGACATAATTGCCACAAGCTCAGATATGAACCAGATAGATGAAGTCAAACAAGTCCTACATAAAAGATTTCAAATTAAGGATATTGGTGATCTCAAGTATTTCTTGGGAATTGAAGTTGCAAGAGCTAATAAGGGTATTCACATCAATCAAAGAAAGTACACTCTGAATCTTCTATCAGAATATGGATTCTTAGAGGCAAAACCAGCTACAACACTTATGAATTCAAAGCAGAAATTGTCAGCATGAGACTCAGACCTACTTCTGGACAACACTGTGTACATGACATTAGTAGGAAAGCTTATTTACCTTTCATTTACTAGACCAGACATAGCATACTCAGTACAACAATTAAGCCAATTTTTATCTCATCCTACCATTAACCACATGCAAGCTGCACATAGAGTTCTCAGATACCTAAAATGTAATCACAGTCGAGTCTGTTTGAAGCACATAACAACCTCATTTTGAAAGGCTACAGATTCGATTCAAGCGGAGGTTGTGAAGATACAAGAAAGTCTACATCAGGTTATATCATGTTTCTGGGGACAACACCTATTTCCTGAAAAACAAAAAAGCAAAGCACAATAGCCAGAAGCTCCACTGAGGCAGAATATAGAGCCATGGCCAATGCTACCTGTGAGCTCCAATGGCTTGTTTATATTATGCAAGACCTACACATTCCAGTTCAACTACCTATTCTACTATTCTGTGACAATGCTAGTGCTATGCACATTGCCAAGAATCCCATTTTCCATGAAAGAACCAAACATATTGAACTAGATTGTCACATTACAAGAGCCAAAGTTCAAGGAGGTTTTCTCAAACTTATGCCAGTGAGAACAACTAACCAACTAGCTGACATCCTGACAAAACCAATAGACACCCCAGTGTTCAGCTATTTACTCCAAAAACTGGGAATCTACTCCATCTTCAAGCCATCAACTCAGCACCATACACACAGAGATGCTGCTTAAAGATGTTTGTTTAGGGTGATTTTATACGATTTCTAATGTTATATTTTATAACAATTTCCTCCATATTCGTATAATTTGCATAGAAATCAAGGGTTTAATCGAATTATTGAGCAAATGAGTTTTAAAAGTGGTTAAGTGCAAATTTGTGTTAATTATGTGGTTTCATTGATAAAAATCTTTGAATATGAGATGTTACATTTTGCACGATGTTATCATGAATGTAGGTATGCGCTTGCATGTTAAATGAGGAGCTTAAACGAAGATCGATGAAGATTAAGAAGAAAGCTCGATTCGAATAAAGAAAGCTCGATTCGATTCGCCCAAACTTGGTGATCAAGTATTTCAAAATATGCCACGTAACATTATATTTTGAGGCCTAAAAGATGGATTTTGAGGAAAAGAAGAAGATGCCACGAGTTTACGAGATCAACGGATCAATATTTTCCAACGATTTCTACCGTAACCTGTTTTTCGATGGAAATTTTACCGGACTTAGAGGCATTTTCAGGGAAGAGTTCTTGACGAAAGTTGTAGATACTAAAATGAGCTTTCCAACGCATTTTGAATCACGTCAATCGGAGGTCTACAACTCAAGTTATGATTTTTTACCGAATCGCTGGAATTACGGACGAACCGGAGATATTTTGGCCAAGTTTGCTGCATGTTACTCCATGTGCTCCTTAATGATGATGATGATGAGTCATAACAAACTCCACATGCTATTTTGTGACTCCTCACCTTCACATGCAAAGTCATTATCACCTCCCACATGCTTATAACAAACTTGAGAATATTCCTTAGCATATTCTCCCAAAAATATCTCCCTCAACTACAACCTCTCCCTTATACACCTCCCTCAACTCTCCCTATAAGAACTCCTCATTTCCATACATAAAGGTGCCCCTCCTTGGTCACTTTTGGCCAAGCTTTTACTTTTCCCGTCTTTTATGTAAATATACTGTAGGCGTTATGCGAGAATAAATTAGAATAGTAGTAATCTTGTTGTAATCTTTGGAGCTACGCCCCGATTCTCAAATCATAATCGAGGATGATTGGCTAAGGTCTCTAAGCTAGAACCATCGTTGTGAAGCCACCATCACCGGAATAAACAAGGATTTCGTTTTCATTTGTTCTAGTGAGTTTCTTGTTCTTCCTTCATGTTTGAATTGTTTATGTGCAATTTGTATGATCTATACTTATGTTGCATGCTAATCGAATTTAGATACGATAGTTGATGAATTCGTAGATTACCGTGAAGGAGAATGATAATAGTCTTCCAACATACGTAAGTTGAGGGTGAATGTTATTAGATTAGGATTTATATCCATATCTTTGATCCGTAAATGCTTTAGTTGTACCGAGAGTGGTGAACTAATTAAAAGGCGATGAACCGAAAAGGAAAATGCCTCTTTCTTTAGCGT
Organism: Gentiana macrophylla; assembly: GCA_026214975.1. Lineage (NCBI taxonomy): Eukaryota > Viridiplantae > Streptophyta > Magnoliopsida > Gentianales > Gentianaceae > Gentiana > Gentiana macrophylla. The sequence continues at coordinate 831,491 of CM047808.1, forward strand.
ATAATAATCCAAGAACTTACGAATGAATATGTGTCTTTCTTGTTATTTTCGGTGGGGTGGTGGATCATCGGTCGCGTTCTAGTTGTTTTAAATTATAAATTTTTATTATCGTAGTTTTATTTCTTTTCACGTTTGCTACCTTAGTTTGTTAATTGAAAATCCGAGATCATAATCATCAACTTTATAAAAGAAATCGAAGGCAAAGACTCTTTTTCGTACAAGTCCCACTGCGGATACGATCCGGTTTCACCACTAGCGCGCGAGCCTTCGTGACTTGGGGTGACATCGGTTTTATTTTATTACTTGTTATCTTTTGCTTTGCATAAAACCGCGAACAAGTTTTTGGCGCCGTTGCGGGGACTTGGCACGGAAAATTTTCGCTGCTTTTTTTTGTCAACTAAGTTATCTGTTTTCGTCTTAAACAATAAAAAAAAAAAAATAAAAAAAATAAAAAAAAAAAAAAAAAAATCTTTCGGTAATTACCGAGAGAGAGAAAAAAATATTTTCTTTTCGTTCTGTTTCTGTTCTGTATTAGTTTTATAGTATTTTGTTTCTTTTACGCTGTTTAGACCTGTTTCGAGCCTGTTTTAGTATAGCTTTTTTTTAATTCTAAAAAAATTAAAAAAAAAAAAAAAAAAAATTTAAAAAAATTCTCGATAAATACCGAGTGGATTCGGTAATTACCGAGAAAGAGAGAAAAGAAACACGGAACACGTTTCAATCATTGAGGTTGGGTGATGGATTCTCGGTGAATCCCACTCTGCGGAAGCATAAGGATAAAATCCCGAAACCTCGTGATTTAGGTGTTGGTGCCCAAACGTAGTTTATGCAAACTCGAACTCACGGGGGACCACTTTTGTATAATCCGGAGATAGAGCGAACCATCGCTCGACCAAACAGACGTTTGGTTCGGCTCGCTGGACCGACGGACGAGGGAACCACGGAAGGAAACGATCTGAAGGATACACCGGAGGAGAAGCTCAAGGAGGAGCCCCAGTTGAGGAAATGGCAGATCAACGGACATTGGCGGACTTTGCCATGCCATCTATTGTGAAAGTGAATCTCGCGGTCGTGATTCCCGAAATCACGGCCGATAATTTCGAACTCAAAACTTCTTTAATCAATCGGCAAGAGGTTCCACATTTCATGGATTTTCCATCGAGGACCCGCACGATCACATTCACTCATTTCTAGAATCGTGCGGGACTATTTTAATCAAAGGGGTCACTGAGGACGCCCTGAAAATGAAACTCTTTCCTTTCTCACTGAAGGGAGAAGCGAAAGAATGGTATAAATCCTTACCAGTCGAATCCATTACTTCGTGGGAGGAGTTGGAGAAAGAATTTACGAGCCGTACTTTCCACCCGCAAAGACGGCTCATCTCTCGAATCGAGATATTCACTTTTGTGCAATCGAGAAGGAATCTTTTACGATGCGTGGAGACGATTTAAGACTCTCTTGAGAAAGTGCCCCACCATGTAATTTTGGATAAACAAAGATTGGTCAACACTTTCTACAAAGTGGTTTGACCTGAATTGACTAAGGAATGGTGAATAGTTTCACTGGAGGTGCATTTCGAGAAAGACACGATGAGGATGGATGTTGTTTGAAGATATTGCAAAGTATAATTATGCCCCTACCTATGCAAAGCGCCCAATCGTAAAAGCTCGATTGCAGGAAGTATGAGGTAGATGAGACCACGTCTCTAAAAGCTCGATTGGCCGCACTACGAAGCAAGTGACGGCAATGAATGTTCAAAGTCTTGTGTGTGACAATTGCCATGGCCAAGGCCATCGTAGTAATCAATGCCGACTTGACCCGATCTCACAGGTCAAAGTCATTTCAAAACAATGTCGTTTGCCAAAATTGCGATACCGTTGGGCACGCATTCCATCGTGTCATCTATTGTTGCATTCGTAAGAAGTGAATACATTCACTTCTCAAAATTATCGACCTTCGGGTCGAATCAAAACACTCAAGGATTCAATTATAACCGAACCACCCTGGTTTCGATGGAGTGACCTTCCGGGGCACAAACCCCCCATCATTTTCAGGCCCCTAGGCCTAATCAAAGCAATTTTCAATCCAACTATCGACCAAAGATGGAACACCAATCCACCGCAAAATCAAAATCAATCATTTCGAGATCTTAGAACAAAAGTTGAGCGAGCAAATCACGGCCAACACTCAATTGGCAAATGCTTTAAGTACTCGACCAAGATAAAGGAGAAATTTGGAGGTGCAAATGGGACGACTTTCAGGCGACAAGCAAGTCGACCTCAAGGTCATTTGCCGAGTTTTATCGAGAAGAACCCCGAGGGGTTAATCGGTCCAAAATGACCGTAATTCGTGCACCGATCATCGCACCATGGAACTATGGTCAAGATGAGTGAATGCTATAAACCGAGGAGTGGGAAAGCGGTTGGCGGTCAGCCAACCAGTGGAAGCGAGTAGCCCTCTCCCGTGAGCGAGACGCAGGAGGGAAGATCTTTGTTCTCCTCGAAGGATGTTGGGACTACTATTGATCCAAGTGAAAGAGAAAATTCGAAGAAAAGGTGAAAGTTGAGAATTTCGATGATGAAGAGAATACTCTTTGAGAAGAAGTCGATTCTAAGTTAAGTTCGGGAAGCATGTGAGGTGGAAGGATAGGGAAGACAAAGCAATCAATGATAAGACGGCAAAGAAGCACTTTACTGAGGAAGACTTTGCTGATCTCCCTTACCCACCTAGCAAAAACAAGCTGTCATTAACAGTCGATAAAGAATATAAGAAGGTTATCGACTTGCTCAAGAATACTTGAGGCAAACATTCCATTAGTGATCTTTTGATAGGAATGCCAAAGTATACAAAGTTTATAAAGGACGCAGTGAGTTGAAAAAAGAAGCTCCAAGAGCTCGAGCACATAGTATTGAATGGAGAATGCTCAAAGAATCACCGACTAAACTTCCCGTGAAGTGTCCCGACCTCGGTAGATTTACGATTTCATGTACTATCGGGAACAGGGATTTCCACAATGTTTTGTGTGATTCGGGAGCATCAATCAATCTGATGTCTACGTCAATCTTCCAATCTCTTGGATTGGATCAATCTATTACGCTTAAACCTATTTCTCTTCAACTTGCAGATAGAAGTGTGAAATATGCAAGGGGAATTGTAGAAGATGTGTTGGTCAAGGTTAAAAACTTCATATACCCAGCTGATTGGGTAATCATGGATATGACCAATGATGAGAAAACCCCTTGATCCTTGGAAGACCTTTTCTTGCAACCCGCCCGTGCCTTACTAGATTCCTACAAGTGGCGAAGTAACCCTACATTTGGAGGATGAGAGCATAAAGTTCAATGTGGGCAATGCGTTGAAGCACCCGATCCAAATGACACTTGTTTAGCTATTGAGGGACGATTTCACTGATGAGTATGATAAACAAGTGTTCATGGGTAGTTGGGATGAGGAAGAATTCAATAAACTATCGCAACTTGGACTAATGAGGAGTGGATAAAATTTTTAGAAGAGATTGACAAGGAAAGTTCGATTACCATGAGGTGGTAGGAAAGAAGATGAGGGAGAGGCATGGTGATATGCCTAGATTTGGAAAAGGAGATGAGGCCCCTGTCTCACTGGGAGGCCATGATGTGAGCCCTTATAATAAGCTTGGAGATCTAGAGCTTAAGGGAGATAAATTGAGACCAAGTGTGGAGAAGCCACCGTCGATTTAGTGTTGAAACCCTTGCCTCAACACTTGAAATACATTTTTCTCGAGGGACGGTGATAAGCTCCCTTTGATCATTTCATCTAAGTTAGAACCGAAGGAGGAAGAAAAGCTTATCAAAGTGTTGCAAGATAATATCCTCGCCTTTGGTTGGCAAGTGGGAGATATTAAGGGGATAAGCCACGATATCTCAGTATGCATAAGATCGGGACTTGTTGAGGATCGAAGAAGGTGCGATGACCTCGAGAGAAGGCTAAACCCTCACATGCAGGAAATCGTTAAGAAGGAAATCATCAAATTGCTTGACATGGGTATCATCTACCCAATAGCCGATAGTGAATGGGTGAGCCCCACTCAGGTGGTGCCAAAGAAAGGAGGGATTACTATTGAAAAGAATGAAAAGGGGAAGAGATTGCCTTACGACAAGTCACTGGTTATAGAGTTTGCATCGACTACAGAAGACTAAATGAGGTAACTCTAAAAGACCACTTTCCCTTGCCATTCATTGACCAGCTCCTTGAGAGGCTTAGTGGCAAGCAATTTTATTGTTTTTGGATGGCTATTGCGGATACTTTCAGATAGCTATCGACCCCATCGATCAAGAAAAGACTACCTTCACTGTCCCTCCGGTACCTTCGCCACCGAAGGATGCCATTTGGTCTCTAACGCACCACCACTACATTTCAAAGATGTATATTTGGCTATCTTCAATGGTTTAGTGGAGAAGGTGATGAAATTTTTATGGATGACTTCTCTCGTATTCGGGACAGTTTCGACCACTGTTTACACAATCTTGATAAAGTTCTGTCCCGGTGCATAGAGAAGGACTTAGTCTTAAATTGGGAGAAGTGCCACCTAATGGTGGAAGAAGGAATTGTTCTTGGACACAAGGTGTCCAAGGAAGGTATAGAGGTTGACAAAGCGAAGGTAAAAGCTATTGAAAAAATGACATACCCTAAAAATGTAAGAGAAGTAAGAGGATTCTTGGGTCATGTTGGATTCTATAGGCGGTTCATTAAAGACTTTTCTAAGATAGCCAAGTTTTGTCAACTCTCTTAAGAGAGGATGTGAAGTTTGTTTTTACCCCGAATGTGAAAGAGCGTTTAAAGAATTAAAAGACAAGTTGGTTACCTCGCCAATTCTTATAGCACCGGACCGAAAGCTCCTTCGAGCTTATGTGTGATGCTTCTAATTACGCGATCGGAGCGGTGCTAGGTCGAGAGAGTGGACGGTGTTCCAACCTATCTACTACGCTTAGTCACACTTTAAACCCAAAGACAAGTAAATTATGCAACAACCGAGAAGGAGTTGTTGGCGTGAGTTTTTGCCATGGATAAATTTAGAAGCTATTTGCTTGGGTCGGAAGTTACTGATACCGATGAGACCATTCGCATTGAAGTATCTGTTGAGCAAGGCCGATGCCAAGCCTCGTTTGATGAGATGGATTTTGATTTTACAAGAGTTTGATGTTCATATCCGGGACAAGAAGGGTAGCAAGAATGTGGTAGCCGATCACATGTCTCGGCCGACCGATGATCCTCGGTAGAGTCGGATGAAATTGGAATTGATTTTCCAACCGAGCAACTCATGACCATTGATGCGCGCGAGGTTACTCCCGCCCGTCTTCGAAAAGGTTCTCCTTGGTTTGCACCTTTGCAAACTTCTTGAGCGGCGATATCGGACCCGACGACGACATATCGCCAAAGAAGAAATTCTTTTCGGATTTGAACTATTATGTGTGGGACGACCTATTCTCTTCAAGCGTTGTAAGGATGGATTGCTTCGTAGGTGTGTCCTCGAGTTCGAAAACGAGAGGACATTATAAAGCAATGCCATGACGGACTGTGTAGGAGGTCATTATGGAGTGGGAAGATCGCTGCTGCGAAGATTTTTCACCTGGTTTCTCTTGGCCGACAATTTTAAGGATACAGAGAGTTTTGTAAAGGATGTGACCGTGTGCGGCGACCGTAAACTTTCTCGGCGAATGGACATGCCCCTACACCCCATTCAACAATGTGAAGTTTTCGACGTATGGGGTATTGACTTCATGGGACCGTTTCCATCCTCGGATGGGAACAAGTACATTCGTGGTCTGCGTTGACTACGTGTCAAAATGGGTAGAGGCAATAGCAACATCCGCTGGAACGACCACAAGGTGGTCAAGAGCTTCGAGGAAAAACATTTTTACACGGTTTGGTTGTCCACGAGCTCTCATCGGTGATTGAGGAACTCACTACGCAATACTCCATTAGAAAAGATTTTAGAACGATATGGGGTGAAACACAAATCGCTACCCCTTATCACCCCTCAGACGAGTGGACAAGTTGAAGTAAGTAATCAAGCCTGAAAAGCATTCTTGAGAAGACGGTGAACTCATAGATGATGATCGAGAGCGGCTGGATGATGTACTGCGGGCCTACAGGATGCCTTTCAAAACTCCTATTGGCACGTCTCCGTTTCGGATGGTTTATGGTAAGGGCCGCCACACCGCTAATCGAGCTTGAGCACAGAGCATTCTGGGCTATTAAATTCTTGAACTTCGACAGCCAGTTATGCAGAGAAAAGCGATTGTTGCAGTTGCAGGAGCTTGATGAGTTCAGACTCCAGGCCTACGAGAGCTCAAGAATCAGTAAGGAGAGGACTAAACTTCTTCACGACAAGAAAATCAAGCATAGAGAATTCAAAGAGGGCGAATGGGTTTTACTATATAATACCAGGTTACATCTGTTTCCTGGTAAGCTACGCACCCGTTGGTCTGGCCCCTTTGAAATTTCTCAGGTTTTCCCTAGTGGAGCCGTCGAATTGAAAAATAAGCAGGGAGAGTTGTTCAGAGTGAATGGTCATCGGTTGAAACACTATATTGGTCAACAAAAGGAACGACCAGTGGTTTTCCATCTAAACGACGTCCCTAGTCAAGACAGCTCCGATCTTTTGGAACCCGATGATTTACGTCTCTGTGAATTCTTTGATGATATTGTGATTATCGATGATACACCTCACCTTGTGGAATGAAATCTAAAAAGAAGAAGAGAAGAACCATAGGAACAAAGTGGATACAGAAGTTTACTGATATGGCCAATACGTTGGCGAGACTTTGTTTTTGTGGGATCCATACTATTGACCCCGAGGAAATCAAGAATGATTCCGGAAAGAGGCCTCACTGGCCTGACCCGGGTTGAAAATTTTTGGGTTGTCGAGCAAACGACATTAACCAAAAGCGCTACCGGGAGGCAACCCGTTTTGAATAAAAAAATAATAATAAAAAAAAAAAAAAAACAAAAACTCTACATTTTGCATGATACTTTACTCATACTTTGGATAATAGTTTTCTAATACTTCGGATTGATTTTCATTTTGTTTCACCAAGTCTCAGGATGAATGTTTGAATGTCATTTAAAGGGAACGATTAGGAGGTTATCCGAAAATCCCGAGGGAGTACAAAGAAAAAATTCAAATGCATCATTTCTTAGATTTAGGTTGTTAGAACAATTTGAAATAACCCTTGAGGATCTGGGTATAAAAGACTCATAGTTAATACTTTGTCACATATTTCATATCATGACCTAGTCTGTTTTAAATTTTCAAATAATGTGTGACATGTATTAGTTTAACTACTATGCAACTAAGGGAATAGGAAATTCAAAGCTAACCCGAGTTGAAATTTTATTGTCTAGTCGAGCTCCCGACTATAATTAAGCCCTACTAGGACGGTAACCTAGATATCTTTTCTTTTTTGTCTGTAGTTTATTTCTGTCTTTATTCCATGATGTTGCCTTGTCTATCATCTTTTGTGCCCCTATCCCGAGGTACGTCTTGTTTTCCCATGGTGTGCGTGGATTTTTGCGATAGCGATTGTGAGCTTTTAGATAAATCGTTTACCGGTGGATGGTCCACGATCACTGATTTCAATGAGCATTTCGAGTCGATTCTAGGCCACTTCCGAATTGCCACTTTCGAACCACAATCACTAAGTGTTCTTTTTCTTTTTACATTCTCGCACAACCCGAGGACATGTTGTGATTTAAGTGTGGGGAGGAATAGTCGGTTATATGTATCTACCATTTGCTTAAATTATTTTGATTCTATGCTAAATGGGCTAAATTTTCAAATTTTTGTTTATTCCCGAGTAAACAATGCATATCTTTGTTCGTTATTTTTATAGTCATTAATGCTATATATTCGTATGTTCGATAAGTTAGTTGTTTCACCCAATATATTTTTCACGAGCCATAGTGAATGATGAGCTAAATTATAAAGCTATATCCCTTTTTGATTAGTGATTTTTGATTATCTTATAAGTCATGTGCTTAGTGCTAACGCATTTATCGTGAGAATTATGATAGTTTGTGTTTATAGCCGAGTATGATATATTGTGAATATCCGAACGTTTGAATGTGATAAGTGAAACATAACTAATGTTCTTGCACAATAATTAACAAATAAATCATTGCTTGAGGTGTTATGCTCAAGAGGTTTGAATTGCTTTTAGCATGTTAACCACCGCCGCGTAAATCTCTAAAAAAAGTAATCAATTGTGTGTGTCGTAAAGTCGGTCGACTGATTTGAGTGCGGTAGGCATTATCTCGAAATGTCCTATACCACTATGATGACCAAAGCTCACGACAATGTAAAAGTCGCCTTATGATTTGAGTAGATAGGGATTATCTCGAAATGTCCTATTCTAGTATGACGGGCAAAAGCTCATTTCGATGTGTGTTGAAAAAAAAAAAAAAAAAAAAAAAAAAAAGTGTGAAAAAAAAGTGAAAAAAATCGAAAAATTTATTATTATGAATAAGTTAAGGACTTAGTTATCGTGATACCTTATCCCCAGTATATAAACCCGATGATATATGTTGTAGGATTATCCTCGAGTATATCGAATGGCCCTAGATATATTCTATCATTCTTTCGAGGATATGTCACGCTTTGTAGTGGTACATCTTATAAGTATCATTATTACTAGTTTGAAGGGGTATTAGCTAGTTTGCTTTGAATTTTCAAGTTTGGACTTAGTGGAAGTTTTCTATGGCTATGCACACACATCGTGGTGAATCTCTCGATTTATTGAGTATATGTTGTATTTCTTTGAGGTGTCTATCTTTTTCGAGCCTTGATTCTTGTTTTGTTTTGCTCGACGAGCAAAAGCTAAGTGTGGGGAGTTGTTTAGGGTGATTTTATACGATTTCTAATGTTATATTTTATAACAATTTCCTCCATATTCGTATAATTTGCATAGAAATCAAGGGTTTAATCGAATTATTGAGCAAATGAGTTTTAAAAGTGGTTAAGTGCAAATTTGTGTTAATTATGTGGTTTCATTGATAAAAATCTTTGAATATGAGATGTTACATTTTGCACGATGTTATCATGAATGTAGATGTACGCTTGCATGTTAAATGAGGAGCTTAAACGAAGATCGATTAAGATTTAAGAAAGCTCGATTCGAATAAAGAAAGCTCGATTCGATTCGGCCCAAACTTGGTGATCAAGTATTTCAAAATATGCCACGTAACATTATATTTTGAGGCCTAAAAGATGGATTTTGAGGAAAAGAAGAAGATGCCACGAGTTTACGAGATCAACGGATCAATATTTTCCAACGATTTCTACCGTAACCTGTTTTTCGATGGAAATTTTACCGGACTTAGAGGCATTTTCAGGGGAAGAGTTCTTGACGAAAGTTGTAGATACTAAAATGAGCTTTCCAACGCATTTTGAATCACGTCAATCGGAGGTCTACAACTCAAGTTATGATTTTTTACCGAACTGCTGGAATTACGGACGAACCGGAGATATTTTGGCCAAGTTTGATGCATGTTACTCCATGTGCTCCTTAATGATGATGATGATGAGTCATAACAAACTCCACATGCTATTTTTGTGACTCCTCACCTTCACATGCAAAGTCATTATCACCTCCCACATGCTTATAACAAACTTGAGAATATTCCTTAGCATATTCTCCCAAAAATATCTCCTCAACTACAACCTCTCCCTTATACACCTCCCTCAACTCTCCCTATAAGAACTCCCTCATTTCCATACATAAAGGTGCCCCTCCTTGGTCACTTTTGGCCAAGCTTTTACTTTTCCCGTCTTTTATGTAAATACTCTGTAGGCGTTATGCCGAGAATAAATTAGAATAGAAGATTGTTGTAATCTTGAGCTACTGCCCCGATTCTCAAATCATAATCGAGGATGATTGGCTAAGGTCTCTAAGCTAGAACCATCGTTGTGAAGCCACCATCACCGGAATAAACAAGGATTTCGTTTTCATTTGTTCTAGTGAGTTTCTTGTTCTTCCTTCATGTTTGAATTGTTTATGTGCAATTTGTATGATCTATACTTATGTTGCATGCTAATCGAATTTAGATACGATAGTTGATGAATTCGTAGATTACCGTGAAGGAGAATGATAATAGTCTTCCAACATACGTAAGTTGAGGGTGAATGTTATTAGATTAGGATTTATATCCATATCTTTGATCCGTAAATGCTTTAGTTGTACCGAGAGTGGTGAACTAATTAAAAGGCGATGAACCGAAAGGAAAATGCCTCTTTTAGAGATAATAATCCAAGAACTTACGAATGAATATGTGTCTTTCTTGTTATTTTCGTGGGGTGGTGGATCATCGGTGCGTTTCTAGTTGTTTTAAATTATAAATTTTTATTATCGTAGTTTTATTTCTTTTCACGCTTGCTACCTTAGTTTGTTAATTGAAAATCCGAGATCATAATCATCAACTTTATAAAAGAAATCGAAGGCAAAGACTCTTTTTCGTGACAAGTCCTCGCTGGATACGATCCGGTTTCACCACTAGTGCGAGCCTTCGCACTTCAAATGACATCGGTTTTATTTTATTACTTGTTATCTTTTGCTTTGCATAAAACCGCGAACAATGTTCAAGTGCAAGCCTCAAATATATTCTCAGCTTGAGGGGGGTATTGGATTTAACATACACACAGAGATGTTGCTTAAAGATGTTCAAGTAGTTAGGTGTTAGATAAATACTCTTCGGGGACTTTTATCAAACACCTATTCACAAAAACAGTTAAGAAGTTGTTAAGTTAGATAGAGGCGGTTTTGGATCAGTTAGAGGTCCACATTACTGCTATATACGTTCAATTGTAGATGAGGATTAATGAACAAGTTGTATCTTGATTGATCAAAATAATGAAAATTGTCTTCATTTTCTTTTGTCACTACTTACATTTCCTGTCACTGTTCTTCATTTTTCCTGAGTTCTTTCTTCATCGTTTATCCATATGATAAACTTCCACAGTGGTGGTGGCATAAAGGTGGTGGCACGGCAGTTGGAGATGCCATTTGGAAGTTTGCTGTCTGTTTTTATGTTTTTCTCTTAGGATCGAGTCGGTAATAGTCGGTTGTTCCAGATTATTTGTTTTCTTTTCTGTATTTGTGGTTTGTTTGTAGATCTCATGTGGTACTCATCGGGCTTGTCGGTCTACTGGGTGATGGTGGTGGTTGTTGTTTTTCGAGCTGGTTATGGACATCCATAATATATCAGATTGTTTCCATTTTCGTCTTTTACCAAATCAAGTTCTCTATAACGAGACAGTATTTGGTCATATTGAGGTTCTCCGATCTTTTTTTTTTATTTCTTTAATGTTGTTGTGTCCATTAGTGTGCTGGTGGTGATCGGAAGATTGTTCGGTGATGTTCCGAAGGTTGTCCTGCTGTAATTCTGTTGGTTTCTTTTAATAAAATTCCCTTCCGTTTCTTAAAATAAATAAAAAATAAAGGGGCTCTACACATCATCAAACATTATAAGCTCTTTTTTTTAAGGAAATGCTCTTACCATACAAATAGGGGTGATCGTAATGTGAATATATCGTGTCCCCACACTTCGAGTTAGGTTCGACTTTACAAAGATAAAATGTAGGCATTGGAAATGTCAATTGATAATGATGTATGTTGATATAGTGATTGATACGAGTTCAATCATAATTAATTGAGTTAAAATGTGTGATGCCGATTATCGTGACCACAACACAGACATTGTCCTTAAGAATGGAAGGAAACAATACGAAAACAATAAGTAAAGGAAATAGCATGCCATAGCGGGCGAGTGGGAGTAACGGATGATGCCTAGCTTGTGTAAGGAGTCAAGTCTTTATCCTATTCCTTCCTATGCGTGGATCAAACTCTTCTTTTGACTATCTTTGCTCTAATGAAACAAAGAATTCATTTTTTGAAGGGCAGAGACTAGCGGCTCAATTGAAAAAAGTAAGGACATATGTACAACATAGGATAAAGGTGCAAGCTCGATCTCATCATCGGATAAACTATATAGCCAAGAGAAATCATGAACCATAATAGCTAAGACTCATAATCAAGAGGCCATGGATCGTAACATAATGGCCTTTTTTTTAAAGTTAATAGTAATAAAGTAAAGGGGATCAAAGTAATAAAATTAAATTTATAAAAGGTCAATCGTGGTAATATCGTTTTGATTAAAAAAAATGATAAAGAGAATCAAATAATAAAATTGAATTTATGAAAGTGATCAAATCAAACATGAACCGGACAAAACTAAGCCCAAACTTTAAAAGCCAGCCCACCTTTCAGATGCAAAACCCTAGCCCGGCCTCTTATAAACCAGCTGAATTTTTTTCCTTCAACTGTTTCAGTCTTTTTGTCGACAATTTCAGCCTCCACCTTCTTCCTATCAGGAATCAGGTAAATTGCATTTTCTTCTTCGCAGCCGGTTGCATGTGTTCTTCCCCAATTTCAAAGCAAAAGAATGCTTCTTTGATTTTGATGCCAGGATTTTCTTATGTTTTCTCCTTGTCGCGAAATTTGCTCTTTTTCTAGCACATTCTTAATTTTTCTGTTGTTGTTCGTAGTAGTTTTCTTATTTATATTTTGGTGAACTGTTACATTTAGTGCAGAGATGGGCGAGGAGGTTACAGGAGTGATTGTGCCGGAATCGGTTTTGAAGAAGCAGAAGAGGAATGAGGAGTGGGCACTTGCTAAGAAGCAGGAACAAGAAATTGCAAAGAAGAAGAATGCAGACAACAGGAAATTGATCTTCAAGCGAGCTCAGGAGTATGCTAAGGAGTATGAGAATCAGGTTTTGAGCTCCTTTCAGTATATACATGTTTCCATTTAAGCAGGTTTCTGAAATTTCTTGTTTATAATGTTGAATTGAATTCCTCTGTTTCTCGATTATTCAGGAAAAAGAATTAATCCAGTTGAAGCGCGAAGCTCGATTGAAGGGTGGCTTTTATGTGAGCCCTGAGGCTAAGCTGTTATTTATCATCAGGATTCATGGGTAACTTTTTTGAAACTTTAGAAGTTCTTTGTGAGCTGAGATAATTTTTATGTATTAATTTGAATTTGAATACAATAGGATCAACGCAATGCACCCAAAAACCAAGAAGATTCTGCAGCTACTGAGGCTTAGACAGGTAACCTTTTTTAATAAATCTGTCTAATAGTGTTGGCTCCAAATGTTACGACCTTTTAGTATTATGACCTTTGCATTGTCCCTGTAAGTATACTCTGCTCTTGCACTTCCACTATTGATCAATTATCTTCAAGGGGCTTTATTGATCTTCCTGGCTAGGGCCTAGGATAAATGTTACATTTTATTGTTGTTGCTGGATATGAGATATAGAGATAGGATTCTGTTGATTTTCCCCACCCCAATCCTATGAGTAAAATAATGCCAGTTAAGTGCCTGAAAGCTTCATATTACATGTTATGTTGTTAAGTGTTACGGCATAACATAATTGTAGTGCAATGCTTTAGGTCCTTCCTAGGAATCTATTGTCTGTCTTTCTTACCATGTTATTTGAGTACTAGTAGTTATTATATGACGGGAAAGGTGGGGGTGGTTGGTGAGTATTTTATGACGGGAAGTTTTGCAACTTTTTGCTGAACAACTGCAAGATAATTATGGTGTAGTAGTGTCCACGGGTTTTTAGGAACATAAATTATCATTTTGGGTGTTCTTTTTTTTTTTGGAGTTCGTGGGCCTGCTACAAACTTATGTTAGTTATCATTTGTTGTCTGTGCAACTTGTAAGTCGCCTTATTATCATACATGGCCTGGTCATCCTCTTTGTAGAATCCCTTGTGTCTTGATGCACATGGTGTCCTGGTAGTTTTTGTTCAAAGCATATGCTTTCGTGTTTTGTTTTTATCAATAAAATCCATTCTGGTTACCATTTTCTTTCTAATGTTTTCTTGATTGTGTTGGTTTTTGAAATGGGTGTAACTGAGAGAATCATTTATTTGTTTCGCATCACTTTAGAAAGACCGTGCTTGCTTAGCTTTCCTAGAAACAGCAATGTCACGGTGCTTATATAAATTTCTGGGGGACATTAACATAATCTTTGAGCTATTAAGCACATTTTCACAGATTTATCTTAAGGGGTTGTGTTTATTCGTGAGATTTCTATTTTGTCCTAATGGAATCTTCACATTGTTGCTGCTATGCAGATCTTTAATGGTGTGTTTCTGAAAGTGAACAAAGCAACACTCAACATGTTGCACAGGGTTGAACCATACGTCACTTATGGGTACATACTCCATATAATCTGTGTAAAGCATTCTCTTGTTTTATGGCGCAATTATATTGATTTGAGTGGAATAATGTTGTCAGTTACCCTAACCTGAAAAGCGTGCGGGAACTGATCTACAAGCGGGGTTATGGTAAAGTAAATAAGCACAGAATTGCTTTGACAGAGAATGCCATCGTTGAACAGGTTAGCTCGTGAACTCTACTAGTCCGTTACAGCTTGTATTTTTTTCTTTTCCATTTTCTAGTTCTAGTATAATAATAATACTGTCTGCTGTGATGAAACATTTGCAGTCCCTGGGAAAGTTTGGTATCATCTGTGTTGAAGATCTTGTTCATGAGATATTGACAGTGGGGCCCCATTTCAAGGAGGCAAACAACTTTTTGTGGCCTTTTCAGCTCAAGGCACCCTTGGGTGGTCTGAAAAAGAAGAGGAACCACTATGTTGAAGGTGGTGATGCTGGAAACCGTGAGGATTTCATTAATGAGTTGATCAGAAGAATGAATTAAGTAGACGATGCGTTTGTTTTTATGGGGGAGTGAGGGGTGATACTTTGATAGTTAAAATCGTTTCTATATTTATGTTGAATGAATACTCAGATTTTGTCTAGAATTTGATGATGATTCCTTTTTTGTTGGTCATTTCTGCGCCTTTGCTTGTTATGTTTTTTTTTATGATTTTGTGATGCTTTGAATCATGCAATTATTCAGTGTTTTGTTGTATTTTACTGAGAGTAGCAAATCTTCTACATAGCTTTCTATCGCTCTTATAAAAAAAATGTTGATGAACATATTCTGAATAATAATGATCCCTGGGGGAGGAGGTTATCCTTGTGGTAGTTGGTAGGTTTACCAAATATGCTCATTTTATACCCTTGATTAGACAGTACACTTCGGATATTAATTAATAATTCATTTTTATTCAAATATTAATTCTAATAATTAAGATATTGTAAAGTTTGGTAATTAATTAATATTTCTAATTATTACGTTGTTTGAATTAGTTGAGTAATGCGAGGTCTATGTATTGTATGTATATATATATATATATATATATATATATACACGTTTAGGAGTATTTGTATGGCGACGGGATGTATCCACGTTGTCTTGGGGGTTAATGATTAGGGGAGAGTGGAGTGACTAGCTGTGTCTAGCGCTTATCATGCTCAACTTAGTTCCGTATATACGATTAGATGCACTAGAATGGAATACAATTTGGACAATTAAGGGGCCACAAAGAGGCAATTTGTTGCTTTCGTTTATTCGTCGAGGAGTTGTACCAACGGCTGCCTTTGTTGTGAGTAGACATGTGCTAGAGACGCGCACATGTATCATGTATGGTTTGTCAGGGTCATATGGAAACATTGTTACATGCCTTCCAAGACGGTGAAGGGGTTCGGTCAGTGAGGAGAAGCATGGTGCGGAGTAGTAGTTACTTTTATGAGACAAATGCGAGTATGTGGGTAAATGCTTGAAAGGGGACTGGTTGGGGGAGGAGAAGTTAAATATTGGAGGTTTCCATTCCGTGAGATCTTTACCGGTTTGTGGTATTGGCGGACCCAAAAGATACATCATTTACTCGAAGACCATCCAAGTACAGTATGTGCTCATTTCTCAAATGGTTCAGAGGGCAAGGGAGTTGCGGTTGTGTGACATGACTAGTTTAGGGATTTTTTTTTTAAAATTACTTTTGTGTTCTGCATGATTTTATAAATAGATTGTAATACGTGCATTTTAGGATGTTTAATGAAGATCTCTTTCTCGATATATTTATACATTTTAGAATGTATATAGATAGATAATAAACTAAAATAGAGGAATGAAATATACTCCCGTTCTAAAATATTTGACGCTAAATTACAAAAACACGATATTAATGGTGTAAGTTAACGTTTTAATTTGAATGTCAAAACGACTTAAAAAACCCTTACCTATAATTAATACAACGTCAGATTTATTCACATCCTTTAATAAATAAGGATAATGTATCAAAACACAATAAATGTTATATTGAAAATGTAATTGACTCGCTTATTTTAAAACAAAATTTTTTTATTTTGAAAATTAAAACAAATATTTTTAACAATTATCTCGAGATATTGCAGAGCGGGAGAGTACCTACTATACCGGTATACCCTCGTGTGCGCCGTGAAAAAAAGGAAAAAAAAAAAAAAAAGGTTATGGAAAGAGAAAAAAAAAGAAAACAGAAAATAATCCGTACACACTTGAGCAGTTCAGCTTTCTTCTCAATCTGCTCCTGCTCAGGTGGCTTTCCACGGAAGACAGAAATCCACCTACCCTTTCCAAAAACGTCTATATATATAAAGCTAGAAGCTAGGGCTTTTTGCTTTCCGGATTTCATTTTTTTTTTCCTTTCTAACTGCGGATTCCGTTCTCAGCTCAAGAAGCTTACCAAGCTTTCAGTTAACAGTCATCGTCTGATTCGTCTCCATGGCTTTCCACAGCAAGAAACTTATCAATGATCCTAACGGTACTTACCATTTCAGTCTTCGGTCATTTTTTTTTCGCTCGATTTTGTTTCTGTTCCGTCGCATTTTTTTCACAAGTTGTCTGACGGATTGATTCTTTTGTTTCTTGCTAATTTTTTGCTCGCTCACAGTTTGGAAATGTGTCTCGTAGTGTATCTATGGTGAAAGTCCCTTATGAGTGATACTGCTGGGTTCAATAGTTTTGCGGAAGTTGCTTTCTTTTCTTGTTTTTCTGATTTTCTGTTTTTTATTTATTTATTTATAGTCTATTACTTTTTTTTTTAGTTGTAAATTTTGTTGCGAGATTGGTACTCTTCCTTTTGGAGACTAGAATTGAGCTTGATGTATCTTGGTTTTCCGTTTTGTCAATCTAGTTTAATTGGCTGGTCTGATTTTTTTTTTTTAGGGGTAGCTGGTCTGATTTTCAATGTGTCAATCTAGTTTGGGTTGTCTGGCATAGAATAACCACCAGGTGCCAGTTGTTGCGTATTCTTGGTGAAACGTGTTTTGTTCTCTTCTGATACTATACTTATTAGAAATGATGTAGCAGGGGAAAGAAGTTTGTTTGTTGTAGAACATTTTAGAATACCTAGAAGCGTTTCCTGTTTTAGTACTCGTGCCACCATCAAATTTTACTATAGTCAATGAGCATTTCAGTCCTTTTCCTTCAACAACTCAATCATGTATTCACTTCCTTAAATAACATTTGAAAGGGGACAGGGGGTAGTATGTTATAGCAATAATTGCCTCGTTAGAATAATGAACCAAGAAAATATCTCATGTGGAAGACAAGGCTAAGACGTATGAGAGATAGCTTTTCGATTTCGGTGTTGTGGTGGCAGATGTTGTGACAGAGTTTATCGAGGGCTTGGTGGAGACATACCCTGGCTTACAATATTTGGATGGTTTTCCGGAGGTAAATAATCTTCAGTTCATTTTCTTAAATTAGTTCCTTTTTTTTTCGGTAAAAAAAGACTCTTCAATTATTCCTGTTCTTTGAATCTTGTAAATATGAGTGTTTCCTCTAATGGGGCCATTTGGTGTCTTTGGAATTGTAGGTTAAGGTTGTTTTACGGGCTGATGTGTCTGCTGCATCCTATGACAAGGTTTCTATAATATCAGGTAATGGCTAATTGTTATTCGTTCTTTCCCTATCAAACTTTTTGACTACTTTGCTAAGAGTTCATTCCGTTTGTAAATATTTTTTGTTGTTTTACCATCTCATCGAAAGCTTAACCTCACGGGTGAGGAGTGCTTGAAATATTTGAACAATGAATCTCTTCGCTTGATACCATGTTGAACTGCCATTTCACACAAAAGCTTAAGTTGATTGGGCTTAAGCTGAGGAGCCAAGTTTTGAATTATGCATGTTGGCCAATGTTCTTATTTTTGTTTTTTAATTTTGAACTTTGAAGGGCTACTAGAATAATATTAATCACACGAAATCCTACTGGACTTTTCTTATCATTTTAGCTTGTATAAAACTGCATTTATGTATTCTATTCCCTTTTTGGCCTGCTTAGTTTGTAAGTCATTTGCAATTTCTAGCTGAATTTCGCTTCCTTACTGTTATTAGGATGAAAATATTTTTGTAAGAATCACATTTGAAATTGTTCCAACTTGACACAGGAGGTGGAAGTGGCCATGAGCCCGCCCATGCTGGATTTGTAGGTGAAGGGATGTTGACAGCAGCAGTTTGTGGAGATGTTTTTGCCTCTCCACCAGTCGCCTCAATTTTAGCTGTATAAACCTTCTTACTTTCATTGAACTAAGAGACTTTTCATTTATGAGCTCATCTTCCTGAAGAGAATGTAATCCGACTCAAATATTTAGGGCATCCGAGCTGTGACTGGTCCAATGGGTTGCCTCTTGATTGTCAAGGTATCCAAAGCTCCAGGAATCTGTTCTGTGGTTTAGCTTTCCGTTATTTTTTAATATGGATTACGCTAGTTGCTACCACTCCTAAAATAAGCTGAATCTTATGACATTGCATGTCTAGAGGAAGCAAGTTTGATTTGTCACTTCCTCTGATCATCATTGCAATTATTTGATATCTTGAGGATGCTGCATTGCCGAATATATTTGGAGATTCTGTGGATAATTTTTCTAATTTGCGACCGTCTTGAAGAATTATACAGGTGATCGTTTGAATTTTGGTCTAGCTGCAGAGCAAGCAAAATCTGAGGGATACAAAGTTGAGGTGCATATCATCTGAATGTTTTGTTTTGCAAATCTTGTATTTTAACATTAATTGTAAGATTTGGTTGTTTCTTTGGAATAGAAGACTATGATGATCTACTCTTCCTGATTTCGCACACATAAATTTGCGTTTGTAGATGGTAATTGTTGGAGATGACTGTGCTTTGCCACCTCCCAGAGGAATAGCTGGACGAAGAGGTTTGGCCGGGACCATTTTTGTTCATAAGGTTTTGTGCCTATCAGCTCATGTTTTGATTTAGGCCTGTACTTTGTTGTTCTTATATTGCTATCCTTCAGAACATAAATTGTTATTTTAATCTTTACAAGCCTTTTTCTACGGGTTGGATTTTAATATTCCTTTTGGGTGATAACTTCTACGTATTTTTCATGAGTAGATTTTTGCCCTTCTATAATTAGTTTTATGTATATTCATATACTTTGTGCAGTTAAATTTCTTATGGCTAGAATGATCTAGTATAATTTTAGTTGTTTTTACTTCTTGTTATATGTAAGCTTGCTATTTGTATACTCATGCTTGGACCACATCTTAAGCTAGAATTCTACGAAAGGTTATGCATATGTCCTAAAAGTGATAAGGACACGTAGGGGTTGATGGCTTCCTAGTCCTAGAAATCATCTTATTCTTAAGTGTCTGTGCACATAAGCTGGTCTCTAAGATATAGAAGGCATTTCTAGTGAAGTTGAATTACCTTTATTTTGTTTCTAAACGCTGCACAATCTGTGTCAAGACTGTTTTATACAAGTGTAAATATATTTTCGAAAGTTCCCCTCCCTCTGTTTATCTGTTTGACTTAAAAGTCCTAAGTTCCCCATGCTATTTACTGCTCTCAAGTCCATTTGATTTTTTTTTGATAATATCCATTTCTGCCTGAGAGATAGAGAGCGAAGGGGATGTGGGAGATTTTGGCAGGTCCCAAAGCTCTGTTGCTTTGCAGGGTAGTTGGAAGTGTCCCCATTTCTTACATAAGTGGGGACCATGTACAGATGTACTCATTGGAAGACTTTTTACAGTTACTGTGATCATTAATTACCAGCGCAGGAGTATATTCGAATGCTATTCTTGTTCTCTTGTTAATTAAGAAATACAATATTTCAATAAGTTAGTTTACATGGATTTTTTCTTTGGTCCGAAAGGATTTGCAGTTGGTGTTTATTCTGAAGATCATGCTTGCTTGCAGTTAGTGATTCTGACTCATGCTTGTTTGCAATAGAAGATCTTACCGTAAAATGCAGACCAAAAACTGGTTGTTAGTTATTCTTATAGTTTTACGCCGCCAAACAGCTTCTGTGTTTTGCAAATGCAGGTTGCTGGAGCTGCCGCAGCATGTGGGTTGCCACTTAATGATGTCACAGCTGAAGCCAAACATGCAGCGGAAATGATTGGTACTGTTGGTGTTGCGTTATCCGTCTGTACTCTGCCTGGTCAGGTTACATCAGATCGTCTGGGCCCTGGAAAGATAGAGCTTGGTCTTGGAATTGTAAGTATATTTTTTTGTTTCAATGCTTGCTGACTACACGCTTAATTAGCTGGTGTCCTAGTATATTTTTGGCCCATTAACTTGCCAAGGCTTCACATTGATTTTGTCGCTTTATGCAGACACACTTACTCTAAGTGAGTTGCCTCAGTTAGTTGCTATCTCTTGCATTTGAAATTTGGACTTAGTCAACTTTTCTGTCCTTGCTTAAAAAAAAAAATCTGTCCAATATGTATTGGTTGCATCATGCTAGTTCACGTGTCATGGATTCTTATAACGTTATATTCCGCATATTTCTGTTTCTGATCTTTTTTAAATTGCTTCATTATAATGCAAGTTGATGATGCCAGAATAAAGGTAGCATAGAAATTTCATGCAGTTGTGCCAATACAATTGATGTTGAAGTTGGCTAAAAAAATCCGTGCAACTAACTGTTACATTGATGTTTTACATTTTAACTTTTACTTTATTTCAGCATGGAGAACCAGGTGCTGCTGTAGCTGATCTACAATCTGTAGATGTGATTGTTTCTCATGTCCTCAGCCAGATACTGTCACCAGTAAGGAGATGATGATGATGATGATTATTGTTGTCGTCGTCGTCGTTGTTGTTGTTATTGTAATTATTATTATTGTTGTTGTTGTTGTTGTTATTATTATTATCATCAAAAGCATTATTTTTGTTATTATTATTGTTGTTGTGGCGGCGGTGGTGGTGGAGGTCTCAGATGTTCAGAGATCCTCATAGTCGAGTAGTTTGATTGTAAAGAAAAATAATGCTCTGTTCGCTGAGGGTGAAACCAATATTACTTTAAAGGTTTGTTTACAGGAAATCGGATTACTTGGCACTTGAATTGAATAATAAGAACTTGGGGTGGACATAAAAACAATTTATTGCTCTGTCATGAACATAACCTGTTGTTTTGTTTCTGAAGTGTGGGTGTGTAAATGGATTGGATATGTTTATTACATCCAATATGTTTTGTCCAAATGTTTTATTTAATCTTTTTGTTCATGTCCGATCACTTGTTAAGATGGTTTGATAGATGTCATAAACTGGTTATTGCAGGAGACAGGCTATGTTCCTATTAAACGTGGAAGTAGAGTTGCACTGATGGTTAATGGGTAAGACCTATTACTTTACTCAATCGCTTACGTGCTTCATTGTATAACCATTATAGATTTTGTTGCTTCACAATTTTATTATTAAGGTGTATTTGATTATCGGAGCAGGATTTCTCATGCATGATTAGCACTACTACGGAATAAAAATGGAACTGAAAATCCTTGAAAGAACATCTGAGCCTCCTTAGCTACCCCCACTCTCACCTCCCACCCTCACTTATAGAATTCGTCTCAACTGAAAAAAATACCAACTGCTATAGAATTTCGCCTTAGGTCTAAAAAGAATACGACGCGTAATGCTTTTTCTTTTTCATGAACCTTAAACCCTACATCCGTAACCTATTTCTAAGGCTAGTTGATGCCACCAAGTCTTTCATTGCCCTGCATAGCCCGAAACTCGTCTTGATAAAGGTTTTATAAATCCCACTATGTATTGGGATTTTTGTTTCTTCATATTTTTCTGGCCTTTCTACTACATTGTAGCTTCAGAAGAAAATGTGAGAACCATTACAGATTTTGTTGCTTCACAATTTTATAACCATTACGTGCTTCATTATAAAATCATTTTAGATTTTGTTGCTTCACAATTTTATTAATAAGGTATATTTGATTATCAGAGCAGGATTTCTCATGCATGAGTAGCACTATGGCGATAAAATTGAACTGAAAAGCCTTGAAAGAACATCTGAGCCTCCTTAGCTACCCCCACTCACCTCCCACCCTCACTTATAGAATTTGTCTCAACTGAAAAAAATACAAACTGCTATAGAATTATGCCTTTAAGTCTAAAAAATACGGTGCATAATGCTTTTTATTTTTCATGAACCTTAAACCCTACATCCGTAACCACTTTTCAAGGCTAGTTGATGCCACCAAGTCCTTCATTGTCCTGCATAGCCTGAAACTCGTCTTGATAAAGGTTTTATAAATCCCCCAGTGTATTGGGCTTTTTGTTTCTTCATATTTTTCTGGCCTTTCTACTACATTGTAGATTCAGAAGAAAATGTGAAGTCGATCTGTTTTTATGAGAATTGGTTGCATCTTCTCTTCCTTCTGAAGAAATGTTTATTGCAGATTAGGAGGCACCCCTTTGATGGAACTGATGATTGCGGCTGGGAAGGCAGTCCCGAAATTACAGCTGGAACATGGATTAGCTGTTGACAGAGTTTACACAGGGTCGTTTATGACTTCTATTGACATGGCTGGTTGGTTGTGCATGCATTGGTAATCTTGTGTCCAACATTATCCTCTTTCTGCTTACCCGGCATTCTTGTCAGGATTTTCGATCTCCATAATGAAAACCGATGGTCAAATACTGAGCCGCCTGGATGCCCCAACGAAGGCTCCATCTTGGCCTGTTGGTGTTGATGGTAGGTAATTATACTGCTTGTTCACATTTTTAGTCATTCACCAGCTAATGCAATTCACTTCTAGGTGACCACCCCCTGCCAAGATACCTGTACCAGTGCCTCCATCGGTTTCTACAAAGAGTAATGAGGTACTTCGAATTTTGACCTTTAAACTTGGCTAGTTGTTTCTTTTCTGTATTGCATCTTTGAGGAGCAGTTCTTGATACCCTTGTGGCTTCATCTCTCTCTCTCTCTCTTGAATTTGATTTGAATATCTAAAACATATTGTCATTTTTGAGCAAACATGAAATCCTATTGTTTGTGGTTCAGACGCTATGATGCTCTAATTCAGGAAGTATTTGCTGATTTCTCCAGCTGTTTTCTCAATTGAAACAAACATATAAGCCACCCAACATTGGACGAAATTCCTGTTTCTACTATCCACTGTTTGCGCAAGAGGGTGGTTGCTCCATTTATAGACTATTATGAATAAATATCATTCTTCTGTCATGGTAAAAGTTGGATGCCAACATAAGAAAATATGAACCATAGATTATTTTCCATGATTGCTCTTCTTTCGTTTATTAAAAAAAATGGTAGTTGCCTTTAAATTGTGTGCTTTTTTCGTTCTGTAAATAAACGATTGCTGCCTTTTAATTGTTGTTATAGCTAATCAATCCTGTGAACATTTCAATACGATTTCGTAAAACATACAATGATGAAAGATGTTTTGTTTTTAAACTTGATAATTGTCTATATCCTTTCAGACACCAAGTCGGCCCAATCAGCTTACCCCTCAAGGTGAAATCCTTGAGGTGGCTATTGAAGCAGCTGCAACCGCAGTTATCCATTTGAAAGACAGCTTAAATGAATGGGACAGTAAAGTGGGGGATGGTGATTGTGGTTCAACGGTGAGTTTCCTGATTCTTTCCCCTTCCTCTTAGTCCGGTATTCGAATTGTGAATTGATAGATCTGCCTGCACGATATGCCTTTTGGCAGTAGTTTGCTAGTACTCTCGGTTAAGCCACCTCTCCTTTCACATACTAAGAGTGGCTTATAATAACTCGCACGGCACTTCGCTCATTGTAGCGAAAGCGAGATTGATAAATAATAAAAAAGATATTTCTAGACTCTTCTAATTTCTAATTGTTGTATTCACTATTCAATGCTTGGTACTTTTCAGATGTGCAGAGGTGCAACTGCAATACTTGAGGACATGCAGAAGTAGTGAGTTTTGTTCTTTAGTTTATCTCTTTCAATTATGTATTACATCATCACTTTGTAGTGCAGTTCTAGTTGGCATTTCATTTATATTACTCTTGTTATTCCATGTTGCTTTATGGATGTATCAGCAAGAAGAGAAGAGGTCGTCAGCTAATTCCACAGCTCTTTTTATCGCTGTCTAACAAATTTTTATTTTTTATTTTTTATTTTTTTTGGGCCTCGACTCAAATATGTTTCAGTTATCCACTGAATGACACTTCAGAGACGGTAAATGAAATTGGGGTTTCTATAAGAAGAGTTATGGGAGGAACAAGTGGTATCATGTACGCATTATCTGTCTTGTGTTTCCTTGAGCTCGTATGCTTGCTTCTTGATAATTGATCATTTGGCTAATCAGTTAATAATAGACATGGTTACTTTATGGCATGGCAGATACGATATTTTCTGCAAGGCGGCATATGCATGGTTGAAAGCCAACAGCAAATCAGATATAGAGCCACTGCATTGTAAGATGATGCAGTTACACTTTAATTCTTGCCTTATTATTTGTATTTGACTGTTTGGTTTTTTCTGGCAGGGGCCGGGGCACTTGAAGCCGCGATTGTTGCCGTCAGTAAATATGGGGGAGCACATGCGGTTATCGACTCTACTGGATGCACTGATTCCAGCATCATCAGTTCTCAAAGAGGTGGCTGTGACAACCAACACTAGTAGTAGTAAATGCTCATGCGTGTTTTATTTATTTAATTAATTAATTAGCCTGAAATTGATAGTAAAGTTGGTAAAAGCAGAAATTGGGTGCTGGGAATAATCCTGTGGATGCATTTGTTCTCTCTGCTGAAGCAGCTGCAACTGGAGCAGAGTCGACCAAATCCATGCCAGCTCAGGTATTATCAAAAGCTCTTTCAATCTCCAGAGTAGCTTTCTCTCGATCGATCTATTGAAGCATTTTTGATTTTGAAAGAGGTACGTACACATTTAACTTTTTCCAGGCTTCTTGCAGGCTGGGCGTTCAACGTATGTCTCTGCAGAGATTCTGGCAACAGTCCCTGATCCAGGGGCAATGGCAGCAGCTTCTTGGTATAAAGCAGCTGCATTGGCAGTAAAGCACAAGTTCAACAGCACAACTTCCTAGATACAAGTCATGAATTCTGGGTATTAACCATTGAGCTTTTACTGCTGGCTGCTTAATTTTTGCTAACCAAAGTAATACATTAAAATTTTTTTTTGAGTCCCCACAACTTATACAACCCTCTGTAACTAATCTGGCCTTCCGCTTATGCTTGTGTATGAATGCATAAAGCAGTGAGAGGCAGTGAAATCATCTGAATTCTTTGGTCTGAAAT
Source organism: Gentiana macrophylla (assembly GCA_026214975.1). Classification (NCBI taxonomy): domain Eukaryota; kingdom Viridiplantae; phylum Streptophyta; class Magnoliopsida; order Gentianales; family Gentianaceae; genus Gentiana; species Gentiana macrophylla. The sequence continues at coordinate 856,977 of CM047808.1, forward strand.
GGTATTTTACAGATGTGGTGGTGAAACAACCATCCAAATATATCAACATTGTTACCTATGTGTAATGTTTGTAACTGTAATACATTCAATTTTCTTTATATGTAATTTTTATTTTTGTTTGTATTCCATTATTCATGGTTGCGTTACTGCGTCAGCATGTTGCATTTCGTTTCCCAACTATGAATGATTGCACAATATAGTACAGGTAAACCATCTATGCAACCGATCAATTCGTTTAGCCGGCCGGTATCAATGTTCTGAATACCAGATTGGACATTAATCTGTTATCTGTGCCACAAAACATCATATTAATTTTATTTTTTTCATCTTAGGTATGTTACACACCACACACATTTTACTAAAACACGGTTTTTTTCCAGACATTTTAACATTTAGAAAAAGATCAAGAAAGACTCAGATCTGTCTTCTGCAGAGTTTTCTGGGGAAGTGCCTATGGCACTGGAAGTTGATTCCTTGGTGCATGTTCAAGAAGACGTTCAAATGCAGGAAGACAAACTGGATAATATGGCTGACGGCTCTGGTAATGAAGACAATGAGTCTTATCCTATATATGAACTGGTATGCGTATGAATTGGTTTTTTTTTTTTTTAGATGCGTATTAATATGAAATTTAGGGGTGGTGATAGACTAAAATGTGATAGTCCAGCATTTGTAAGAGGAATTTTTCGAATTAATTGATGAATTGAAATGCAAAGTTCAATTAATTACTTTTTTAATCTGCGTGTTTTTAGCAACTGTCTCCGTTATTGTGCAATCTACTTTCGAAAAATAAAAATAAAATAAACCTATGGATTTATGACAATGAAAGTTGATTGAATCTCTGTTGCTGTTTTGAAAAAAAAAAAAATTGAAAAACAAAAGTTGATTGAATCTCTCATGGCTAAGTAAATTACAGAATTCAATTGGTGAGACACCAGACTTTTTATCCAATTAGGCACAATTAGAAGTACTACCTCCGTCCCAAAATATAAATCCGTTTAGAGTTTTTCATACAGATTAAAAAAATAGTTAAGTGTCGTTAATTTTGATGGTAAAAGTCTAGAATACCCATTGACCTCATTAATGTAATAGTTGTAAAGTATGTGAAATATAATAAATTGGGGGTTAAATATAGAAAAATGTAATAAATGCTCTATTGGTATTCTAAATGACTTATATATTGGGACAAATTCAAAAAACTAAACGAATTTACATTTTGGGACGGAGGTAGTAGTTCGAGAGAATGGTTTCAATCAAATTAAATGATAAAAATTCATAATAAAGGAAAGATCATTGTGAGATTCATGTTTTTTTTTTATGAGTCCGTAATCCTGAAGTGCTTTAAATTGATTTTTACTTGAATATTTGGGCTTCAGTGTTTAACTTAGAGAAGAGTTATGGTTGAGAGTTATTTGAGAGCTATACCAAGTGTAAGGATGTGATCAATCCATGTCACACCTACACACATCTACTATGTGTGAGAGAATGTGTGACAATTAATCATACCCCTCCACTTGGTATATCACTCAAATCACCCCCCCACAATAATTCTTCTCGTTTAACTCTTAGTTGCTTTTATAAATCTTGAAAATCGACCATTCTAGATATAATTGAATTGTGAACATTTTTATACTCCCTCCGTTTTTTTATATATGTCGCAGAAAGAAGATTCACACAGATTAAGAAAGTAATTAATATGTCTCAAATATAGTGTTCGAAATGTTTTTTTTTATTGGAGATGTAAATATTTTGTTGGTAAATGCGTTTTTTGTATTTTTTTATTGGAGATGTAAATATTTTATTGGTAAAAGAGGAAAAAGTAATAAATGATGCATTGAAAATGCATGAACGATGAGATAAATAAAAAAGTAAAGAAATGTGAAACGCGATGAGATAAAAAACCAGGGAGGAATACTTAAGGTCGACATCATGTGTGTTCACAATTCCACATACCTTGTCACAATTCAGTTTATCTAGAACAACCGATATAATGTTTGGCGGATCCAGAAAAATTGTTCAGCGGGGTCTAAAAATGTTTTTAAGAATAAAAAATAAATAATTTAAAAAGGTCTATAAATTTTTCCTATAAATAAAACTTAATATTTCTTTTGTATTGGCGGGGTCCGTGGACCTCGTTGTGAAACATATGGCTCCGCCATAGGATTAAACATTTGTATGCTTAAAATTGTTAATTGCATGCCTTTACCCTTTTCCTAAAGCAATGATTCCAAGCATCATCAATGTTGGAACATACCGTTCACGTTCTACATACCTTGTCATCCAGGTGCATCAATAAATGATGAAGTCATGTTTCTCTCCCGAAGTTTTATTTTTATATTTATAAAAATTAAAACCTTCGGTTCCAGAATATAAGTTAGCCTGTCTCTCTTTTATTTTAGAATAACAATGAATAATTTTTTACTCTATATTAGTCATCATAAATTATTACTAACGACATTTCCAAAATAAAAAAAGATAATAACATAAAATGAAAAGCATCAAATGCACAATAGATTGAACAATTAAGGATCTTTATCAAACAACAACACAAACAATATAATGCATAGAGATCTGTTGTTCACAATCAATAGAGATCTGTTGTTCACAATCACATGATGATGATGTGAGGATAAAAGCAAATTAACATAGAGAAATTAATTAATTAGTAGCCACTTGCATGCATGCATACCCCGCGCGCGGCAGGCCACAAGAATTACTACTCCTTGGGGCCGGTTGGGGCAAAAAGGTGATGTGAAGAACCATTAATTAATGGGTGCCTGATCATGTGCTTGGGATGTGGAAGCACCTCCACCTCCTCCATTTGAATTCGAAGGATGACGACGACGTTGATGATGATGTGGCCGGTGCAGTCCTCTCCAACAAATCCTATGGTTGGCATAGGCATAGACGACGAACCATAAGCAGCAGAAGCAGGGTGCAAATGAAAAGCACTAATTGGTCCATGACGACCGGATGCAGCAGCAGGAGGAGGATACATTATATTGGCATGCTGCTGCTGCACCCCTACAGGTGGAGGATCAACAGCCGCCGCTGCTGCAGCAGTTCTCTTGAACATGAGTACTGAATGCTGCTGCTGCTGCAGGGTGGTGGTGCCTCCACCAACAACTCCGGAGGATCCGCCGCCGCCGCCGTTAGTGTCAAACTCACGGTAGCGATGGAGATACAAAGTGAGAGGCTCAATGTAGTCATCAAAACCAAGCTTGCTCATAGCCCAAAGAACATCCTCAGCAGTAATGGTCTTACGCTGCTCCCTTTGACAACGGTCGTTGGCTTCACCAGTTATAAAGCTTATGTATTCAGAAACACATTCCTGTATTGTTTCTTTAGCTTCGTCAGAGATTTTAGCATGAGGCGGTAGGATCTTCCTCATTATCCTTATTACATTCGCTATTGGCATGAAACGATCTTGCTCCCGAACTATGCATTCACCTGCATCTTGCTGCTGCTGTTCATTCTCAGTTACAGCAGCAGCAGCAATATTAATATTGTTGTTGTGGTATTGGTGGCTGTGGTGGTGGTGGTTTGAGAAAGGCAGACGACCAACACCGCCCATGGTTAATTGAAATATTCTACTTCACTTGGAGCTAGCTAGGATATATGCTGCTGATTATATAGTATTATTGCTGTTGGATTTTATTTATTTAATTAATTTCCCTTTAATTAATTAGCAGCTGCCTAGTAGTAGTAGTAGTCTAGCAGTAGCTGCAGGTACGTGCATGGATGACAGGTGTATGTTAAAGGGAGTTGGGAGGTTTATTTTGTCCAATGGTGCATACATGCACTACTACTGCATGCATGGATGCCACTTGTTTCAATTATATTTCTTTCTTTGCCCTTAATTTCCTCCATCAGGCCCTCTAACGACTATGCATTGATATCTGCTGTACTAAAACATTGGGTGGGCCGGTGGATTAATTGGGGAAGGCCAAGGGGTTGGGTTGTTTATTTCTCCTTCATTCAATTCTTATTTACACACCACTACCCTTCATAAAGTTACTTCTCTAGTCAAATGCTAGCTATATGTTTTGGAACTTGGAACTGCCAAAAATATTGCCCAACGGTTTCTCACATCAATACTACTCCCTCCGTCTCACTTTGTTTGGGACATTTTTAACTCATAAAAATAAAAAAACATCATTTAATGTATTTATCTCAGTATAAGGCTTTTCCATTTTTACCCTTTCTATTTTATCAATTCCCTTTCTGTATAAAATCAGTCCAATATTTATTACTCCTAAAAATTCACAAATACCATTTCACAAAATCAGTCCAATACCATTTCCTAAAATTATGGGTACTTTCACGTTCTTCTTTTTCCTTTCTGTATAAGGTGAATAACAGTAGGCCGGGTATCATATTTGTCAATAAATCCAGTTTTTCTTCAGGCAATTCACCCAATTGGTGTGAGGGCAAAGCATAGCCACAATCCATACAAAAATACCCAAGCTTCTTATCAAATAAACTTGTGGGATAACAACATTTGATCCGGATGAAAGGGGGCTTTATCTTTTCTGAAAATTTAGCACATGAGATGTGCAGATAATAATTGGGAAAATTCATAAGACAATTGAATGACAAAATTAGAATTACTGTAACATAAGACAACATAATGACAAAATTCATGTTTTCTAAATCAACTTCCTCAATCTAAGATCCCACAACACCACTTCACATTTAAAAGTAATTTGGAAGATATATCTTCAACATAGGTAAGACCATTTGTTGCTTCTCTTGATGTTCGAAAAATTCCTCCACATCTTCGGGAAACTTGTTTAAATCAAAACCAGTACTAGCAGGAGTATTCAAATCGATATCCAGTTTCATCCTTTTCTTTGCTGCTTTCGATTCACCACAAGAGATGGAGGACGAATTAGAATGTTGGTGTTCAATCAATTTTATTCCTTTCAGCATGTCATCTTGTGTAATCTCTTTTCAATCCCTTCTAATATGCAGAGAAAAATCATCATTGATGCCTTCATCGTCCCAACCATCTGCCCACAACATCGGTTTCTTCCATTCCGCTCCCGTGTCTTCATCTTCCCGGCCATGGATCAGTTTCTTCCATTTACTCTCTATGTCTTCAAACTCGTTGACTGGAAATAACTCAAATTCATCATTATCTTCAAAGATATCCAACTTCACCTCCTGATAAGCTGCCTTTGATTTTGAATTGCTGATGAAATCCATTTTGAAGGTTTTTTTTTTAATCATCTACATGAGCTGCTAAAGTGAGATTTAAATAAGAGTGGCATAAGCTGTGGATGATTATCTCTGCTGGTAATGGGGAATACGTAATTAAAAAAAAAATACAGACTTCATCTACCCCTGGTAATATGAACAGTCTCATTAATGGTCACTAGAATTGATACTCGGAGAAGTAAATGAGTCTTCTAGGGAATCAACGTATAAAAAAACAAAAAAAAAAAAAAAGCCAGACTTCATTAGGGGCAATTTAGGTAGTTAAGAGACAACTTTTAATCTAATTTTAGATATGGGACTTATTTTGAGACACCCCAAAAAGTAATAAGTCCCAAACAAAGTGAGACGGAGGGAGTACTATTCATTTCAAAACACTAAACTTAGACTATATATGCATGCCATGGGTACGTAGCTTATTTTTTTAATATATTTTTTCCAAATATAAAACATTCTATTCAGTTTATAAATTTGAGTATTTGTTTATAAGTACTAGTTTGAGTACTTAATAGGCACTTTAGGTCACACTTAAATCTTACTCCTTTCGCTCCACAATAAATGAGCGATTCTGCTAAAAATTTTGTTTCATTTTATGTGAGGCAAGATAATTTCCAATGCAACATTTATTGTATTTTTACTTGATTTACCCTTAATTACTACACTAAGAGATATAAAAGAAGGTCACATTAATTATATCTAAGGACATTCTAGGCATTTTATTGTAAAAGTTAATGCAATAACTCACCTTCTTAATATGTGTGATTTTGACAACTGCCTCAGATAAATTGAAACGGAGGGAGTATTTGTTTATAAGGACAAAATAATAATGCTTGGACAAAATTACCCATCCAAATATTCATTATTTCTGAACATCCCGTTGCTTCAAACTAACACCGATCAATTTCATTTGGGAGTTATTATTCACACCACGTCAAACCTACCGCTATACCACTTTATATTATACACCACATCTTCTACTTTCATACCACACTTTTAAACTATCTCCACACCAACTTTTTTTATTACGAATTAGTCCCTCAATCCCACACACCCCAAAACCCTAATTTATCTTCACCTACTCCCCTTCCAGCCGCCACCCTCCTTCTTCCTCCTCCCTCAGCCGCCGTCCCCTTCTTCCTCCTCCCTCAGCCACCCCAGCTTCCATAAATCAAGCATCCAAATCGCAACTCCGCCCCCTCTCCCCTCTCCTCTCCTCTCCACAGTTCCCCTCCTCACAGCCGCCCTTCCTCCTTCCATCATGTCCTCCCTTTACTCATCTCCTCATTAAATCAACCTCCAAAAATGCTCCAAAATCAACCCCATTTCTTACCAATCTGGGCGATTGAAAAAAAAAGTGCTGCAATTTGATGGTTATAGCCGGATTTCATGGACATCGGCTCTCTTTCGATGCAAAGGAGGGGAGGAGGGAGAGCCACTGGGAAGGACGGGGGAGAGAAGCGGCTATTTGAGTTCACAGAGCTCAAGATTTGATTCTGATCTGGAGCTGCTAGGTGTGGAATTGTCCGGCCATGGTTGCTCCGGCAACTCGCCGGTGGTTTTTTTATTTTTATTTTAAAGCAAATGTTTGTTTTTTTTCTTTTTCTTTTCTGAACCTTCTTGATTCGAAATTGGGGACATGGAGGAATATGGTGGTGGCGGGTGTTGGTGGGTGTTTTGATTTGGTGATTGTAGAGGAGGAAGGGTGGTGGTTGGTTGTGGGTTTTTTTCCGGCGGCCACACTGGAAAAAACAACCCATCGAGGGCAATTTTGGAGGGTGGTGGAGATGGTGGAAATGGGTGGAAATGGGTGGTGGTGGTGAGATGGGTGGTGGTGAGATGGATAATATAATACTTTGGAGGGTGGTGGAGATGGTAGAAATGGGTGGTGGTGGGTGGAGGGGAGTGTTTTGTAAATTGAAAAAAATTGGGTGAATATTGATAATATAATACTTTGGTGTTAGTAAAAAAGAATTGGTAACAAGTAAAAAAGGATTTTAATGTGGTGTAACGGTAAGTTTGGTGTGGTGCAAATAATATTCTCCTTTCATTTTCCCACTTTCTTCGAATGGACACCACCGTTCTTCCGCTTGACCACCACCAAAGTTAACAACGCCGCCCTCTCCTCCACCGGAGCCAGGAGATGAGTCCATATCCAACTGAACCGGTGAATGAATCGACTCCCCATTTTGATTTTATGGGGTGTAGAAGTAGGGCGAGTGGATTTCTTATCGTTCATCGAAATTGTTTTTGATGAGAAGGGAATTGAGGTACCAAACAGAGGCTGTGGGGTCTTTTTCATTTTCATTTTTGTGCAGATGTGTAAAATTGGAGAATGGGTCCATTTCAATCTTCCTAAGTCTCTCTCCGTTGATTCTACACAACATAACGCATTTCCAAACCTTTTTCTTGTGGTAAACCATCCATATATGGTATTCTTGAGCATATGAACACAATACTCGTAGTTCTGGGGCAGATAAGGGTGATGGGGGCACCGAAAATTTTGACCGACCCATCCCCCGAAATCCCATCCTTCGGCTGTTGTAATTTTTTCCTTCTTTTATTCACAAATATTTATGTATGGTATGTATTTTTCTGTGTATTTTTGTGTATAACTTGTCTATGTATGTATACTCCTTGTTCTGGGATATAGTCAAATACAAAAACATTGTTATTGTAAATGCTCAAAATGCAGTGTCATCTTCGTTTTGATTGCAATTGTTTTAATTTGTATTTTTTATGCCTATGTTGAATACATTTATGGTGTTGTTAAACTAAGTTAATTGGCTACTGTATAGTGGATTTGGCAAGCAACTCAAAATATATAGTGATGAAGGAGGTGGTGAGAGTGGACGTGTGGATTTGATTGAGCTTTTGAAGAGGTCACTAATAGATGATGATGAACATGGTTCAAAGTATTGGCCGACTGACCTCCGACTCGGCCGTATCGTCTCCGACTCGGAGCTTACCGGTACAACTTTTGGTTCAACATGGCTACAGAATCTGCCCTTTGCTTTTGGTTCAACATCAATGTCCAAAACTTAATCTTTTCTAAGAAGGAAGATCCATTTGAAACTCCGGATGTATGAATTGGTTGGAAATGTTTTCAACCGTGGTGATGGTTGTGACACAACACACTTTTCCACCGTGAGGTCTACATCTTAAAGGAAAAGCACTTGAAGTGCCCCCTTCACATGTCATTGTGTTTATAAATGTCATTCCATTTTCACATGTCACTGCATCGTCAATCATTTTTGTTTGCTCTTCCTCACATTGACAATGCAGTGACATTGATGTCATTGCATACACATTTTGGTACACATATTGGGTAGTTTTGTAAAATTTGTGCAGAGATTTGGTAGTGGGAAAATGTGGCTGCAGTGGTCATTGTTTGTGCTTCTTCTTTTTCAAATTGTGCACCCTTTTAATGGAGGAATAACGAGCAATTATATCTGACCCGACCAATCAAGAGCAACCTGTTCGTGATCATTTTAAGAATGATCTTGCCGCCAAAGATCTAGTTAAAAGGGTGAAGGTACATACTAATTCTTGAATCTTTGTTGAAACCTTGTCATGAATCGTAAATAGTTAACACTACAATTTTTATGTCGCTCATGGATGCTTCGCTGCATACCACAGCCTCATCCTGCTCCAATTGGTTGTGTTGTTGCTTTGGGGATCTTGTTGTACAGTGCTAAATGACAACAAGAAGAAGAGAAATGTTGCTGTTGTCCCTTGTGATGCGAATGCAATTGTCCATATAGACCTGCACTCTATTGGATGACATTTCGACCTTTCATTTTGAGTTATGTACTTCTAGAAATGCCAAATCCTTTGAGAATTGATAAATATTGTAATCTTCTTGAATCTTTTTTAACTTTAAATATTTTAATATTGTGCATGGGTACAGGTAAAATAGATGGTTGTACAATTCTTCATATTCAAATATATGAAACATTTGTTTTTTGGGAAGCAAAACATCTTTTGAGAGAGGTTTGACTCTACAATTTATTTACTACGGGCATGGGGTTGCAAGTGTTATTTTTACCCTGAATAATCCACATATGTGCTAAAAGACTAGAAATGCATATATCAAATTCAAATTAAATAACTCAAGAAAAATAGAAAAATGTATCGCTATATGTTTCATCGCATCGCGCGTCTCTCAGATTGCGGTGTCACTTCATCGCAGTTGTCTCTACATCGTGGTGTCATTTTATCGCGATGTCTCTACATCGCGTGGTCAATGCATCGGGTGGTCAATGCATCGCGGGGTCAATGCATCGTGGTGGTCAATGCATTACGGCGGTCAATGCATCGTGGTGGGTCTCGTGATCGCGTGTCTCTCAGATCGGGGTGGTCACCGCGATCGCGTGTCTGCAGATCGGGGTGGTCATCTGATTGGGGATGGCCTTTGCGATCGCGTGGTCAATAGATCCGAGGTGGTCAATGCATCGCGCGTGTCTCTCAGATCGGGGTGGCCACCTGATCACGGTGGTCAATAGATCCGAGGTGGCCAATGCATCACGATGGTCACCGATTGGAGGTGGTCATCGATCGGGTGGTCACGGCATCGCGTGGTCAATGCATTGGGGTGGTCGCGATCGCGGAGGTGAATGCATCGCGGTGTCAATGCATCGGGGTGGTCAATGCATCGCGTGTCTCTCTGATCGGGGTGTCTCTCGCATTCGGGGTGGTCATCTGATCGGGGTGGTCATTGCATCGCAGTGTCACTTAATCACGGTGTCACTTCATCACAGTTTCTCTGCGTCGCGGTGTCTCTTTATCGCGATGTCTCTGCATCACGGTGTCACTTCATCGCAGTGTATCTGCATCGTCAAATGTTATAACATCGCGATGTCTCGTGATCGCGGGTGGTCACTGCATCGTGGGTGGTCATTGCATCGCGGTGTCACTGCATCGGGTAAAAATGGAAAGTTTTTTTTTTTTTTTTTTTTTTTTTTTTGGAAGGTTAGTTTCTAAAATAACACAAATTTTATGTTGGATCTGGTGCAAATCCTAGTTGGTGCACCAAAACCAATAGGAATCCAACATCCTAAAATGGGCCCTACCTGTAAAAACTTTCCACCAATGTATCTTTTTGAAAGTGCTGACTTGGTGGTCCAAAACTTGCACCTGGACCACCCTAAAATTTCACCTAAAATAAAAATAAAAACACGTGTTTCAAAAAAACAAAACCCCAAAAAAATACTCCCTCCGTCTCACTTTGTTTGGGACATTTGGGAACTCATAAAAATTAAGAAAACATCATTTAATGTGTTGTCTAGTATAAGGCTTTTCCATTTTTACCCTTTCTATTTTATCAATTCCCTTTCAGTATAAATCGGTCAATATTTATTACTCCTAAAAATTCACAAATACCATTTCACAAAATCACCCAATACCATTTCCTAAAATTATGGGTACTTTCACGTTCTTCTTTTTCCTTTCAGTATAAGGTGAATAATGAGAGGCCGGGTATCATATTTGTCAATAAATCCAGCTTTTTCTTCAGGCAATTCACCCAATTGGTGTGAGAGGCAAAGCATAGCCACAATCCATACAAAAATACCCAAGCTTCTTATCAAATAAACTTGTGGGATAACAACATTTGATCCGGATGAAAAGGGCTTTATCTTTTCTCGAAAATTTAGCACATGAGATGTGCAGATAATAATTGGGAAAATTCATAAGACAATTGAATGACAAAATTAGAATTATTGTAACATAAGACAACATAATGACAAAATTCATGTTTTCTAAATCAACTTCCTCAATCTAAGATCCCACAACACCACTTCACATTTAAAAGTAATTTGGAAGATATATCTTCAACATAGGTAAGACCATTTGTTGCTTCTCTTGATGTTGAAAAATTCCTCCACATCTTCGGGAAACTTGTTTAAATCAAAACCAAGATATTAGCAGGAGTATTCAAATCGATATCCGATTTCATCCTTTTATTTGTCGCTTTCGATTCACCACAAGAGATGGAGGACTAATTAGAATGTTGGTGTTCAATCAATTTTATTCCTTTCAAAGATGCCATCTTGTGTAATCTCTTTTCAATCCCTTCTAATATGCAGAGAAAAATCATCATTGATGCCTTCATCGTCCCAACCATCTCGCCCACAACATCGGTTTCTTCCATTCCGCTCCCGTGTCTTCATCTTCCCGGCCATGGATCGCTTTCTTCCATTTACTCTCTATGTCTTCAAACTCGTTGACTGGAAATAACTCAAATTCATCATTATCTTCAAAGATATCCAACTTCACCTCCCGATAAGTCGCCTTTGATTTTGAATTGTCGATGAAATCCATTTTGAAGGTTTTTTTTTTAATCATCTACATGAGTGCTAAAGTGAGATTTAAATAAGAGTGGCATAAGGTGTGGATGATTATCTCTGTGGTAATGGGAATACGTAATTAAAAAAAAATATCTGACTTCATCTACCCTGGTAATATGAATACCTCATTAATGGTCACTAGAATTGATACTGGAGAAGTAAATGAGTCTTCTAGGAATCAACGTATAAAAAACAAAACAAAAAAAAAAAAAAGCCGACTTCATTAGGGGCAATTTAGGTAGTTAAGAGACAACTTTTAATCTAATTTTAGATATGGGACTTATTTTGAGACACCCCAAAAAGTAATAAGTCCCAAACAAAGTGAGACGGAGGGAGTACTATTCATTTCAAAACACTAAACTTAGACTATATATGCATGCCATGGGTACGTAGCTTATTTTTTTAATATATTTTTTCCAAATATAAAACATTCTATTCAGTTTATAAATTTGAGTATTTGTTTATAAGTACTAGTTTGAGTACTTAATAGGCACTTAGGTCACACTTAAATCTTACTCCTTTCGTTCCACAATAAATGAGGCAGTTGCTAAAAAATTTTGTTTCATTTTATGTGAGGCAGTACAATTTCCAATGCAACATTTATTGTATTTTTACTTGATTTACCCTTAATTACTACACTAAGAGATATAAAAAGAAGGTCACATTAATTATATCTAAGGACATTCTAGGCATTTTATTGTAAAAGTTAATGCAATAACTCACCTTCTTAATATGTGTGATTTTGACAACTGCCTCAGATAAATTGAAACGGAGGGAGTATTTGTTTATAAGGACAAAATAATAATGCTTGGACAAAATTACCCATCCAAATATTCATTATTTCTGAACATCCCGTTGCTTCAAACTAACACCGATCAATTTCATTTGGGAGTTATTATTCACACCACGTCAAACCTACCGTTATACCACTTTATATTATACACCACATCTTCTACTTTCATACCACACTTTTAAACTATCTCCACACCAACTTTTTTTATTACGAATTAGTCCCTCAATCCCACACACCCCAAAACCCTAATTTATCTTCACCTACTCCCCTTCCAGCCGCCACCCTCCTTCTTCCTCCTCCCTCAGCCGCCGTCCCCCTTCTTCCTCCTCCTCACCCACCCCAAACTTCCATAAATCAAGCATCCAAATCGCAACTCCGCGCCTCTCTCCCTCTCTCCTCTCCTCTCCACAGTTCCCCTCTCACGGCCGCTCTTCCTCCTTCCATCATGTCCTCCCTTTACTCATCTCCTCATTAAATCAACCTCCAAAAATGCTCCAAAATCAACCCCATTTCTTACCAATCTGGGCGATTGAAAAAAAAAGTGCTGCAATTTGATGGTTATAGCCGGATTTCATGGACATCGGGCTCTTTCAGTCGCAAGGAGGGGGAGGAGGGAGAGCCACTGGGAAGGACGGGGGAGAGAAGCGGCTATTTGAGTTCACAGAGCTCAAGATTTGATTCTGATCTGGAGCTGCTAGGTGTGGAATTGTCCGGCCATGGTTGCTCCGGCAACTCGCCGGTGGTTTTTTTATTTTTATTTTAAAGCAAATGTTTGTTTTTTTTCTTTTTCTTTTCTGAACCTTCTTGATTCGAAATTGGGGACATGGAGGAATATGGTGGTGGCGGGTGTTGGTGGGTGTTTTGATTTGGTGATTGTAGAGGAGGAAGGGTGGTGGTTGGTTGTGGGTTTTTTTCCGGCGGCCACACTGGAAAAACAGCCCCATCGAGGGCAATTTTGGAGGGGTGGTGGAGATGGTGGAAATGGGTGGAAATGGGTGGTGGTGGTGAGATGGGTGGTGGTGAGATGGATAATATAATACTTTGGAGGGGTGGTGGAGATGGTAGAAATGGGTGGTGGTGGGTGGAGGGGGAGTGTTTTGTAAATTGAAAAAAATTGGGTGAATATTGATAATATAATACTTTGGTGTTAGTAAAAAAGAATTGGTAACAAGTAAAAAAGGATTTTAATGTGGTGTAACGGTAAGTTTGGTGTGGTGCAAATAATATTCTCCTTTCATTTTCCCACTTTCTTGAATGGACACCACCGTTCTTCCGCTTGACCACCACCAAAGTTAACAACGCCGCTTCTCTCCTCCACCGGAGCCCAGGAGATGAGTCCATATCCAATCGAACCGGTGAATGAATCGACTCCCCATTTTGATTTTATGGGGTGTAGAAGTAGGCGAGTGGATTTCTTATCGTTCATCGAAATTGTTTTTGATGAGAAGGGAATTGAGGTACCAAACAGAGGTGTGGGGTCTTTTTCATTTTCATTTTTGTGCAGATGTGTAAAATTGGAGAATGGGTCCATTTCAATCTTCCTAAGTCTCTCTCCGTTGATTCTACACAACATAACGCATTTCCACACCTTTTTCTTGTGGTAAACCATCCATATATGGTATTCTTGAGCATATGAACACAATACTCGTAGTTCGGGGCGAGATAAGGGTGATGGGGGCACCAAAATTTTGACCGACCCATCCTCAAATCCCATCCTTCGGTCGTTGTAATTTTTCCTTCTTTTATTCACAAATATTTATGTATGGTATGTATTTTTCTCGTGTATTTTTGTGTATAACTTGTCTATGTATGTATACTCCTTGTTCAGGATATAGTCAAATACAAAAACATTGTTATTGTAAATGCTCAAAATGCAAATGTCATCTTCGCTTTGATTGCAATTGTTTTAATTTGTATTTTTATGCCTATGTTGAATACATTTATGGTGTTGTTAAACTAAGTTAATTGGCTATCAGATAGTGGATTTGGCAAGCAACTCAAAATATATAGTGATGAAGGAGGTGGTGAGAGTGGACGTGTGGATTTGATTGAGCTTTTGAAGAGGTCACTAATAGATGATGATGAACATGGTTCAAAGTATTGGCCGACTGACCTCCGACTCGGCCGTATCGTCTCCGACTCGGAGCTTACCGGTACAACTTTTGGTTCAACATGGCTACAGAATCTGCCCTTTGCTTTTGGTTCAACATCAATGTCCAAAACTTAATCTTTTCTAAGAAGGAAGATCCATTTGAAACTCCAGATGTATGAATTGGTTGGAAATGTTTTCAACCGTGGTGATGGTTGTGACACAACACACTTTTCCACCGTAGGTCTACATCTTAAAGGGAAAAGCACTTGAAGTGCCCCTTCACATGTCATTGTGTTTATAAATGTCATTCCATTTTCACATGTCACTGCATCGTCAATCATTTTTGTTTGCTCTTCCTCACATTGACAATGCAGTGACATTGATGTCACTGCATACACATTTTGGTACACATATTGGGTAGTTTTGTAAAATTTGTGCAGAGATTTGGTAGTGGGAAAATGTGGCTGCAGTGGTCATTGTTTGTGCTTCTTCTTTTTCAAATTGTGGAGTTCTGTAATGGAGGAATAACGAGCAATTATATCTGACCCGACCAATCAAGAGCAACTTTGTTTCGTGATCATTTTAAGAATGATCTTGCCGCGAAAGATCTAGTTAAAAGCGGTGAAGGTACATACGAATTCTTGAATCTTTGTTGAAACCTTGTCTCAGAATCGTAAATAGTTAACACTACAATTTTTATGTCCGCTCTTGCGGATGCTCTTGCATACTGACCTCATCCTGCTCCAATTGGTTGTGTTGTTCTTTGGGGATCTTGTTGTACAGTGCTAAATGACAACAAGAAGAAGAGAAAATGTTGCTGTCCCTTGTGATGCGAATGCAATTTGTCCATATAGACCACTGCACTATTGGATGACATTTCTGACCTTTCATTTTGAGTTATGTACTTCTAGAAATGCCAAATCCCTTTGAGAATTGATAAATATTGTAATCTTCTTGAATCTTTTTTTTAACTTTAAATATTTTAATATTGTGCAAATGGGTACAGTAAAATAGATGGTTGTACAATTCTTCATATTCAAATATATGAAACATTTGTTTTTTTGGGAAGCAAAACATCTTTTTTGAGAGGGTTTGACTCTACAATTTATTTACTACGGGCATGGGGTTGCAAGTGTTATTTTTACCCCAGAATAATCCACATATGTGCTAAAAGACTAGAAATGCATATATCAAATTCAAATTAAATAACTCAAGAAAAATAGAAAAAATGTACTGCTATATGTTTCACTGCATCGCGGCGTCTCTGTATTGCGGTGTCACTTCATCGCAGTGTCTCTACATCGTGGTGTCATTTTATCGCGATGTCTCTACATCGCGGTGGTCAATGCATCGGGTGGTCAATGCATCGCGGGGGTCAATGCATCGTGGTGGTCAATGCATTACGGCGGTCAATGCATCGTGGTGGTCTCGCATCGCGGTGTCTCGCATCGGGGTGGTCACCGCGATCGCGGTGTCTCAGATCGGGGTGGTCATCGTGATTGGGGATGGCCATCGATCGCGTGGTCAATAGATCCGAGGTGGTCAATGCATCGCGTGTCTCGCAGATCGGGGTGGCCCATGCGATCACGGTGGTCAATAGATCCGAGGTGGCCAATGCATCACGATGGTCACTTTGATTGGAGGTGGTCACCGTGATCGGGTGGTCACGGCATCGCGGTGGTCAATGCATTGGGGTGGTCATCTGATCGCGGAGGTGAATGCATCGCGTGTCAATGCATCGGGGTGGTCAATGCATCGCGTGTCTCAGATCGGGGTGTCTCGCATTGGGGTGGTCACGCGATCGGGGTGGTCATTGCATCGCAGTTGTCACTTAATCA
Source organism: Gentiana macrophylla (assembly GCA_026214975.1). Lineage (NCBI taxonomy): Eukaryota > Viridiplantae > Streptophyta > Magnoliopsida > Gentianales > Gentianaceae > Gentiana > Gentiana macrophylla. The sequence continues at coordinate 873,261 of CM047808.1, forward strand.
CGGTGTCACTTCATCAGCGGTTCTCTGCGTCGCGGTGTCTCTTTATCGCGATGTCTCGCAGATCACGGTGTCACTTCATCGCAGGTGTATCCGTGATCGTCAAATGTTATAACATCGCGATGTCTCGTGATCGCGGGTGGTCATCGTGATCGTGGGTGGTCATTGCATCGCGGTGTCTCGTGATCGGAGTGGTCATCGATCGCGTGTCTCTCTGATCGGAGGTGGCCACCGCGATCGAAGTGGTCAATGGATCGGGGTGGTCAATGCATCGCGGTGTCACTTCATCGAGGCGTCTCTACATCGGGGTATCAGTGCATCAAGGTGGTCAATGAATCGAGGTGGTCATCGGGCCAAAAAAAAAAACCCAGAAAAAAACGGCAAAAAAAAAAATCACCCAGAAAAAGGGAAAAAAAACATTAAAAAAAAAAACAAAATTAGGGTAGTTTGGTCTATGTATTAATTTTGTGTCCTTACAACTAAATAAGATTCCTTAGTGTCTTATTTTTCTAATTAAGACTAATATGTGTCTTTTTGAACATTTGTCCAATATAAATATTTATTATTAGTACCTCTTTCATCGACTTACTTTTAAATTTATCATTAATGCAATCATTTTCATTTTGCTTTATAACTATTGTATTAATTTTTAAACTTTGTTGTAACTTTGGTCTTAAAATTTAGGGAATGAGGGAGAATGATGTAAATATTTCATCAATTGAGTAGAAGGACGAGTTTTTGAAACTTTTGCATAAAGGACAAAACTATTTATTCATCGTTTAAATTCACTTGTGTTCGAAATTCACTGCTTAAATTCATCGCTTAAATTCATCGTTTAAATTCACTAATTTTCAAAATTCATTGTCGAGATTCACCGATTTTCGGGATTCATGTCAAAATTCATCGTCGAAATTCACCGATTTTGGGATTCACTAGGAAGATTCACCGATTTTCGGATTCACTGTCATTCTTCTCGCTATAAAATTACGCGGTTGTTCTTCTCCTATAAAAAATATGTAGTTGTCTTATTACTTAAAAATATTCCAGATTGTGTCCTTATCCCTAATTTTCCATAAAATTTAATGACATTAATCCATTTTTTCAAACTATAGAATTACTACCTGAGTATTAAACGGATAATAACTTTAAAAAAATGTGAAATTCTCAAACCGACCGTTGTTAACTTTCTTATTTAATTATGATTTCTCATGTAACATCTCTTTTCTGCAATTTATCTTTGGCGTGATACCGTAGTTAGTAAATTCATAAATTATACGCGGATTATTCAATTTCGAACTGTTCAGTGAAAAATAAAAATACTCGCAACGGACATATGATATCAATGGTTTGTAAAAATTCATGTTTTATTGTGTGTGTCGAATATCGGCATGTATATTCAGGTCGAATAATTCTCCCTTCTGAAGATTTCAATGAACTAAATGATCGAGGCTAAATTCACCCTTCAAAAACAATTTATAAAGACTCGAAACCATGGGCAAACTAACTCTCTAACCGGCAGTGTACCGGGTCGATTGCTAGAATAGCTACAGGAGTACGAGGTCGAACCCAAGGGAAAAGTGTTCGTGAGTACCAAAGCGAACGTGTTACTTAGTCTAGGTGATCAATGTTTTTAAAGTGTTTGTTTACTACAACGACACTAAAGTGATTCTTACTAACGAGTCTAAAGATAAAAAGAGAGAAAGAAGATTAAACGACTAGGTTTTAAAGATAGATTTAGGGACATAGTCGAACCATGATCAAAGTAGCTAGTTTCAACCCTAAGGGTAGACAAAACCGGGAGTGTGCATTATAACAAAAGAACTCTCGCAATCAATTTCACGGGTGCGTGCTCCTAATTCCGGTGCTAAGGTCTGAACGACTCTCTCCTAACACCTTATGCCATGCTAACTACCCTTCCCTAAAGAAGATTCACTAACAAGACATGTTATGCACTAGAGCCGCTTAAACGTTAAAATGAGTAACCTCGCATTGTGCTCGGTCTTAACGACTAAGCCGAGTCTACGCCGCGATCTTAGAACCCCTTTTCTCATACCTCCCCGCAAAATACATATGTAAGATTGGTATGTGAGAATACTAAATTAGGTGATCAATCTAATCTAGCGATGTTATAATAAGTTCTAAGACGTGAAACAAGCAAGATTAAACAATAAAAAGCACTACACACTCCCAATTTCATCACCCAAAGGGTGATTTCACCAAATTTCACATGATTTGATTATAAGATGTTTAGCTACTCATAACAAAACAAGAAATGACAATCAAGGAAAGGATTAAAGCCATAAAACAAGAAGAGAGATGCTATTAATTACCAAAATCACAGGGAAGTTGTGATTACATCAAGCTCCATCAACACCCATGTCACTTGGTGGAGCAGGAGATCCAAAATGCAAAAATCCAACAAAGAGAGCTTGAATCTAAGCTAAATTGTGTTTAATCTAAGAGAAAAGAGTGAAAGAAGAGCTAATCTAAGGGAGAGATGGGGAAATTTCGACCTAAAAGGGTAGAGGAGTGTCTAAGAGTGTGTGTGTGGAATTCGTGAGGAAAAAAAATCTGTTTTTGCTCTATAAAACGCAGCTATCAATTCTGCAGAAATCCTAGTAAGTACCCAGAACAGTCTGGTAACTACCGAGATTTCTGTACATCCTGTCCAAAATGTGGTGAGTTCTGGTAACCACCAAGATGGATCCGGTAAGTACCAGGAATGCAGAGTTGTAAATTTAAGCTTTTTCTTTAACTTTTCCATCCCCGAGCTTCGGTTTCGTCTTTCTAAGCCTCATGCCTCAACTCCCGGGTATACGAGTCACCTATTTCCTGCATTTCACATGCCAAACAACATACCGAGCGTAATTCCGCAAGAAACATAGGGCTCGAAAAGGGTCAAAAACATCGTAAAATGGTGAGGTTTTTCATCTATTTGACGGTTTGCCTCAAAGTGAGTGTGCGATGCATTTTGCCCTATAAATGGTCTAAAACTACCCAATACAAGCCAAAAGTGTCATAAATGAGGGTTAAAACATGCACCGGAGCATAGTGAAGTTGACTCTCATCAACCACCCCCCACTTAGCGTTTGCTCGCCCTCGAGCAAAATAAGCATTTTAAAAGAAACCAAAGAGTCAGAAACGAAATATAAACTAAAACGAAACGAAACTAAGTTCAATTACACTAAAACGAAATATAAACTAAGGATACTAAAGAGAGAAAGAAACATAGCCAAATCATGATCCAACTGAATACTCTCACCCCTTTAATTGACTATCTCGGGAACGAGCTTTACCAACCAACCATCCTAAAACTTATATTGACTCATTCATGGGTGCAAACTCCTAAGATAGTACTGGACGCCATACAACAACCTAGCACCCTTTGCCCAGTTCAATAGTCCGCCTTTAAAGATTTAACTGACCGAAACAAGATTAAGAACTAGAGCCGCTCGATTTACACCGACAAACCTCGTTACCCAATTGATCTAAACAACTCAGTCAATTGTAAATAACGATCTTAAAACCCCTTTTCCCACACCACTTCGCAACATACATTTATAAAAGTGGTGTGTGAGTTCATGAACTAGGTGTACAAGCTAATTCAAGCATTGATAACAAGTTTTAAGACATGAATTCGTCAATATAACAACAATTAAACACTACCCATTCCCAATTTCATCAATTAGAGGGTGATTTCTTCAATTTTCACATGATTTGACTGTGAGATGTTTAGCTACTCATCACAAAACAAGAAATAACAATCAAAGAAAGGATTAAAACCATAAAACAAGAAGAGAGATGCTATTAATTACCAAAATCACAGAGAAGTTGTGATTACATCAAGCTCCATCAATACCCATGACACTTGGTGGAGAAGGAGATCCAAAATGCAAAAATCCAACAAAGAGAGCATGAATCTAAGCTAAATTGTGTTTAATCTAAGAGAAAAGAGTGAAAGAAGAGCTAATCTAAGGGAGAGAGGGGGAAATTTCGACCTAAAAGGGTAGAGGAGTGTCTAAGAGAGTGTGTGTGGAATTGGGTGAGAAAAAACTCTGTTTTTCATCTAAAAAAAATGCAGGTATCCATTTTGCAGTAATCTCGGTAAGTACCCAGATTAGTCTGGTAACTACCGAGATTTCTGTACATTCTGCCCAACATATGGTGAGTTCTGGTGACCACCAAGATGACTTCGGTAAGTACCAGGAATGCAGAGTTGTGAATTTAAGCTTTTTCTTCAACTTTTCCATCCTCGAGCTTCGGTTTCATCTTTCTAAGCCTCATGCCTCAACTTCCGGGTATACGAGTCACCTATTTCCTGCATTTCAAATACCAAACAACATACCGAGCGTAATTCCGCAAGAAACATATGGCTCGTAAAGGGCCAAAACATCGTGAAAATGTGAGATTTTCCATCTATTTGATGGTTTACCTCATGGTGGACGTGTAATGCGATTTTTGCCCTAAATAAGATCTAAAACTATCCGGAATGAACCAAAAGTGCCGTAAAGGGGATTGAAACATGCACTGGAGCATAGTAAAGTTGACTCTCATCACTAAACTACTAGATTAACAGTTTTCTTGATGATCACCAGTAGAAAACACAAAAACTTTTATTGATAATCGAAAAATACAATGGAGAAGATTGATGTATTCAATCAAAGGGAAAGCTAAAGAAGGGGTACATTATTCATTTATGTAAAACTAATAAAACTGAACTCTTAACTTAATCCTATGCCTAGTGAGGCTTATATAGAACCTCAGTATCTAGCTTCTTGGTGGTAACCGCCAATAACCTCCTTTAACAGCCTCCTAACTAACTTTTGAAGAGTGTACACACTTGATGAACTTGAACTTGATGATGTCTTAACTCCAATACCCCCCTCAAGCTGAAGGGTGATGTGAAGCTTGAACTTGATGATGTGTCTTAACTCCAATAGTTGTAGGATCTGTTTTTAGGATTGTGATGGCAGGAAGATAGAATAGGTTCCCAATTTGGATAGAAAGTATGTGAACAGAGGTGCATCTAGAGGTTTTGTCATGATGTCTGCCCGCTGATTGGTTGTTCTCGACAAACCATGAGCCTTAAGAATCCTCGCTTTTACTTTTTGCCCTAGTGATGTGGCAATCAAGTTCAATGTGTTTGGTCATCTCATGAAATATGGGGTTCTTGGCTATGTGAATTGCACTTGCATTGTCACAAAACAATAGTATAGGTAATGAAACAGGTATCTGTAGGTCTTTCATGATGTAGACAAGCCATTGAAGATCACATGTAGCATTGGTGATTTCTCTATATTCTGCCTCAGAGGAACTTTTGGCTACAGTACTTTGTTTCTTGGACTTCAATGAAATTGGTGTTGTGCCAAGGAACATTATGTAACCTAAAATTGACTTTCTGGAATCTTCACACCCTGCCCAATCTGAGTCTGTGTACCCTTGAGGGTTAGATCGTTGTATGCTTCAAATAGTATACCTTGGCCAAGATTACCTTTTAGGTATCTTAGAACCCTTTGTGCGCCTGACTTGCATGTGGTTTATTGTAGGATGGGATTGGAATTGACTCAGTTGTTGTATATCATATGCTATGTCAGGTCTTGTGAATGACAAATATATCAGTTTTCCAACAATTGTCCTATATAGGGTATTGTCTACTAATAACTCGTAATCTCCAAATTTGTTAGTTTTCGCTTGGAATGCAAGTGGTGTGCTTATAGTTTAGCCTCCAGAAATCCATATTCTTCCAACAGTTCAAAGTATATTTTCTTTGGTTGATGTAGATTCCTTTATCTCGATCCGCCACTTCAACTCCCTAAAAGATCTCAAATCCCCAATGTTTTTTATTTGAAACTTGTTATGAAGGACTTGCTTAACCTCATCAATTGGTGCCATGTAAGAGCTTATGGCTATTATATCATCTACATAAACAAGTAGAGCTATGAAGTCGTTGTCTGCACCCCTTGTAAACAGACTGTGATCATGTGGTGATTGGATGAACCCTATCTCTTTCAATGCTTATGTTAGTTTTGAATTCCACTGTCTACTAGCTTGTTTAAGTCCATATAGGGAATTTGTGAGTTTGGCGATGAGAGTCAAATTGGCTATCATTTTCTATGTGATTAAACCCCGTTTATACCTCGTTTTATATGTTTCCGGAGACATTTGGTTGTGTTTTGATGTATTTTACACCATGGTTTGTATTTACGAGACCTAGGACGTAATGTGAAAATCTCGATGTTTTAGGTGTTTTGATGCATTCTCGGTCACCCTAGTGTCCTGTAGGGGTTATACGTGGTGTTTTTTTGTGATTTTGTACATGTATTAGGTGTTCGAGATGTCCGGAAGGTGAGATATGGGGGTTGGAGTGTGTGCCCGAAGCTTAAACGTTCAAACGGACCAAAACTCGTTCATGTTTTCACCCTACCTTCACTTGATCTGCATTTTGGTCCAATTGAGAGGCATTTTATGGGCTGGAAATCTTCATGAAAGTTGTAGACAATGCAATAATATTTCCAATACATTTTGAATCACTTGATTTGGAGGTCTACACACAAAGATATGGTTGATTTACTAAAGATGTGTCAGCAGGTGGACACCTAACGATATGGTAGGTGCACACCTACAAGTACAGAGACACCCTTAACCAGAGCACTTGGTAGGTGCACACCTACCAGTGCTGAGAGTGGGGAATTTTGCATACTTGGTAGGTGCACACCTACCATTTCGATAGGTGTGCACCTACCGACCTTAACACCCACTTGCACCCTCCACCTATAAATACCCCCATTTTGACATTAGGTCATATCCTCACCATCTCCTTCGACCCATTTATGCAAACTTTTCACTTTTTTGTCTTAGTTTAACTTATATATTGTAAATAATTAGTTTAGATTAAGTTTATTTTGTTGAAATAGTGTCCTAAACCCAATCGGGTTGGACCGGATCCGACCGGGTCGAATCATTTCTACTATTTCTTTATGTTTATACTATATTAAATGGCTTTTTTCGTTGTCATGTATATGTTTTTTTAAAGAACCAATTGTGAATTGTTATATGATAACGCCCTTAGTATTAAATCGTGATAGAGAAACCATGATAGGCGATTATGGTTGATGAGATCTCTAATCACTTTAATAAGTTTGATACTTATATGTCTACAGCCGATGTACTATTAAACGAGGGATTGATAGTATAAGCAAAGCTAGCACGTATTAGATGTCTTCGTCTTTAAGATCAGGGATAGATCTCGTATATCGAAGTGTAGAGACACTTGGACTGTACGTGGACGTGTATTAGAGAATGCGTACGTTAGAGTGACCCACTTACATTGTTAAGTGTCACACAATGTGGCGGTTGTGTAATTATCCTTAGGACCGGAGTTTACATGGCATCACGGTGTGGATTGTCATGCTTTGAAGCTATTGAGGTTTCCCCTAGCCATGGGGAGATCAAGTGGTAGTGATTGGGTGTGTTACTGAAGCATACAGAGTATAGATGTTTGGTCGTCTGGAAATCGCGTACCCTATCAGTAGACGTGAATATCCGAAAGGGCCTTTTTATAAGGAATGTCTTACTTTCGTGAATCTTTGCAAAGTGGAAGTAAATGAGTTACTTCGAGAGAGCGTGATATCCAGATTATAAGATATGGCCGTTGATGTTTGACACTCGACTTACGACCGTATAGATATTATTACATCGATAGGATTCTATTTACACGGTAACTGTTTCACATGAAAGGTAGTAGTCATTGCATTTGACTCTTCCGATGATTGGGGTCACGGTGTGTTGCTAGACGCTATCCCGTGATCGTTAGGTATGAAGGGCAATTTCGTAATTTGCACTTTGTGTCTACGGCCAACATATTCGGAAACCTATCGGGTCACACACATATGAACATTGAGTCGGATTAAAATGCGGTTATAGTTGATGACCAAATAATGAAGGAATTTATCTCACGACTATAAAGGTTATAGTGGTAAATTAATATGAGGTATTTATTTATTATGAATAAATTAAATACAAAATATTAATTATGTTGATTAATTAAATATACACATAATGTATGTGTAGAGTCGATATATATATATATATATATATATATATATATATATATATATATATATATATGATATACATGTATTTTGAAAATTAATTAATCATAGTGTTATATTAATTAAAGAATATTCCGGATGTCAAATCCTTGGCTAAAGGTGGCGCCAATAACTAGTGTATAGGATACATTTGGTTTATGCAATTTAATTAATAAGATTACCATAATATTAATATTAGATATTAATTGATTTTTAGAAAATAGATTTTTGGTAATAAGATAAAGATATATTCAATATATATCTTAGGAAAAATATTTAATATAAGATATTGAATATTAATGAGATAAATCAATCAAAGGGATTTTCCTTATTTTATTAGGAAAATGTTTTCTTTCTCCTCAATCTACTAGGAAGCTAATCCCAATCAGATTGAGAGACATAAGTGGCGCCACTCACCCTTTATAAGAAAGGGGTTGGCTAGCTCTTTTGTACAACACAATTTCAAGAGCTAATAGTACTTGTGAAAAATAGAGAGCTTCTTAGAGAGAGTTTAGAGAGAGAGAAAAGGTCGGTCAAGCAATCGGATTTTTCTAGTAGCAATCCAATAGTGGATTCCGGCGGGTTGTTCGTGTGGACTAGCGGTAGAGGCCAAACGCTTGGGCGGCTCCATGCACCACTACTCTCCTTAGACGGTCAAAGCGTCGATCTTTTAGATCAAGCAAGGTATTCACTGTCTACTTCTTTTATGCTTGTTGTTTAAACGAAGTCGATCCTGGTTAAAAGGAAATAAAATTTTGAATTCCGCTGCGTTCCCGCGTAGATTTCCTAACAGTGGTATCGGAGCGAGTTTCGAGCTTAAGCAATAAGCATGTTAATTTGCGTAGTTAATTTTATCGTTTAAATCACGTAATTAAATGTTGAAAGATTTTTTATTCGCAAAAATGCTACATGAAAAGAAAAAAATAGGGGGGGTCTGCCATGGTGGTGCTCGGTCGATCGGCGGCGGCACCACCACCATGTGATCTCGGCGGCGCGCGGCTGCAACTCACGCCGCCGCGGTCGCGGCATGATGCAGTGGTCCCCGGTTTTTTATTTTGTGTATTTTGTGTTTCTATATGGTTCATAGTTGTGATTAATATCTCATTTGTTTAGTTGTGTCATATGGATAACTAATAGTTCAAATAGTTTTGGCCATTGGGATGTCACATGATATTAAAATAATAATGGCATTTCCAAACTTTGTTTGGAAGGGCCTAGGCCCTTTCTAAATATTTGATTTTGGGAAAAGACCTAGGCCCAGGCCCTTTTCAAAATTTTGATTTTGGAAAGGGCCAAGGGAGATGCTTTTTGGTTTAGGAAACCAAATACATCCTTTTTAATTAGGAATCAAAAGAAAAGAAACAAAAGAGACCTAATTTTAATTTTGATTTATTTTTGGGAATAGTTCTAATTGATTAAAATTAAAATTGAAATCGGTTTAAAATTAATCGTTAATTTTATTTCGATTATAATCATTAATTAATTAAATGTTAATTAGTTAATTGATTGGATAAAATTATTTGATTGATTAAACATTAATCAATTAATTAAGACGCACGTAGTTAAATGTCAATTTATGTTTTTCCTAAGATATTATTGTATTGATTAGATATAGTAGATATAATATGATTATATGGACCCCGATTGATCATGGACTCGAACGATAGGATAGATGTGAATGATCTAATTTTTCTGTTGGTTTTAAAATTGTACTAGACCGTTATGAAGAACGTGACCAAGTTTATTTTATGCATTTATCCCATTCCCGTTAGCTCCCCCCGTGTGCGGTGGGTGTATTTATTTTATTAGATAGAATAAAATGTAACAAGAATGGAGCGGAAGATGAAGACCAAAGAAAGACGAAAATAAAGATCCCATTGGAGAATGGAGCATTAAAGATCTTATTGGCGGTTGCAGATACCTTTAGAATGTGACCCACTGTTTCGTCAGTTTGTATTCGAAACCGCACCTAGGAAAAGTCCATGATCATACCGGTTACTTTTCGCATTTATTTATTTTGTGCTTGTATTTATTTTATATGATACGATAGATGCACAACTATGCACGATCAAGATGAATGTATAGGACGTATGTCTATAGAGATATATATACTTGATGAGACCATAATAAATTAATTAAGAGAATTAATTCGAAATTAATTAAGTGAATTAATTTAAAATTACTCCAACACCAAAAATCGAGTTTTAATATGTCTCCTAATATTATTGTGACGGTGAAGAGCCATTGTTCGGATCCAACTGATCGGCCCACGTCAGGAGTTGGCCTACCTCGGGTATATCGTCATTATCGAGATATGATCGTTATGAGATCTCATGAATACTTGGGTTAAGACTCGACTAAGAATCTTGCGGTGATTGACCCACGTCAGGACCGTCTGACTTTAGAGACATAAGGTTGACTATCACATAGATGATGTGAATTGTCAAAGAGTTGACTAGTCAAACCACTGGAAGTCGCGTTGGACGCGATTGGTAAGAAGTACCTACCCGTCGAAATTGACCCGGTCGATCGGCCCACGTCGAGGATTGAGTCAACTAGATAGGATTCCAGCTACTAAAGAATTTTGGATAATTGTTGCAAGTCAATTAGGAGTAGTTGACTTGTGGGAGCAAAATCATAATCCCAAAGACCATCTTTGATTTTGCATGTATAAACAACAACACTCTTTTATCTTTATTTTTTATGTTGTAGTTTTTAGCAAACTTTTATATTTATGTTTTTATTCTCGATTAGTAAAACCAAATTATGACTGTAACCTTTTGAGAAACGTTCTCAAATATGGTTAAGTAATTTTAATCCTTTTAAATAAGCAATGATATGAGCAACCCCGTTATAGTAGTTAGAGACAAGGAGACTAAATATTTGATGGAGTGCAACAAGAGTTTAATTATTAATTAGAACGGAAACTCATGATATGATTAAATCATTTGAAATAAGCTTCAACGAATTAATCATGCATTGGATACGATCAAATATGATCATTCGGTCATACGATGACAATTAATTCAAGCGTTGGATAAGAATGACCACACGAATTTTGGAAAAGTTGTTTTCAAGATCGTAAGATTTAAGTATCGAATTAATTCTTTAATCATTGCTTAAAGGTTAATTAAATAGTTAATGTTTTGAATACGATTCAAAAGATTAAATAAACTATTTAATAAACTTTAGATTTTCTTTAAGAAAGGAAATTAAAGACATAGCTCTTGTGATCTTTCTTAAGTCTTATGAAAACTACACTAAGAAATATTTACAAGTGCTTAAAGGATTAAAAAGGAAAGTTAGGGCATGTGCTTAAATACGAAGTTATTGAAGTTTCTATTCTAGGCAAGTGTGTTGAGATAAATCTATTTAAGTTCAAGTCAACTCCTCAACTCTTAGATATATGATATCTTACGAGTGTGATTGAATTAGAAAGATTAAATACACCAAGATCCGAAAAGTGAAGCAAACGTTATGACATTTTCGGTTTTGTATTCTAAGTCTAGTAAATTGATAAAGGAACTAAATAAGTGTTATTGTGTTCTAGTTCTTATGAAGAACACAAGTTAGGTTATTTGTTAGGATTTAGTAGACATATTCAATTGTAAGGAATAAATGTTATTCCGATAAAGTTGAAAGGTCACTGAATCTGACATACTAGATTGGTGTCACTATATAGTTGATATATGTGATGAAATCTCAACTAAATATTTATATGGTTGTTATCCTTGATATTTTGTGGTTGTTCTAGACATAGTCTTTGTGGAAGAGAATCGTATAATCAAATGTCATTCTGATGATGTCTGAACCACGTGGTTATGAATCATGTGGGTAATGCGTATCTTATCTAAAGATGACTAAAATACCCTTTTATGAAAAGGTTATAAATTCTAGAAAAAATTGCCTAAAGCCTAAGCATACCGATGCTTGTTGGCTTATGATAATTAATGCCACATATAATTGTTTATTAATCTCTATGACTATTTTTAGAAATATTTAAATGTACTTGGTGAAGTAAAACAATTCGGAAAGCCCGAAAAGTTTGAGCTAGCACAAATATGAGATTGATGAGCTATTTAGGAATTAATCTTCAATTGGATTGAAGTAATTAATACCTGAAGGGTGTTTCAGAAGTTGTCTGAAATAGAATCAGATTCTCCCTTGAAGGATACCATCTTTGGGATACGCAATTAGATTGTGTTCCTAAAATGGAAACAACACTTTATATGATAAAGGCGTGGCACAAGCCATGCGAAGTATCCCTTACCCGTTTCGGGATAGTGCCCTTATACTTAACCGAGTCCCAAAGAATAAAGGTTGAATAAATTCCATATTAGATATGGAAGGGGATAATGTCGAATCTATCTTAACCGATGATTTGAAGGTGTCATAGGCAAAGTCAGAAAGGCTTGGAGCCTAGTACGACATATGCAACTTTGTAGAATATCTTAGCAAGTACGCTAGATATTATTTACTCGTCCGCGGAGCAAAAGGTGTTTGTCTCCAAACATGCTATCTTCTAGAGGAAGTATCTCTTCCAAAAAAGACAGTGGGAGTAAATAAGATCTCAAAAGAGTTTGAGAACCACAAAGATATATTCAACCATTGGAACATGAGCAGACGCCGTTTAATGACGAGGTGTAGAACACTGCTCAGTGGACACAAAAGTTCTGTAAGTCTGTGGATAACCTTAAGCCTGAAAAGGCTGCTGGTATGTTCATCTTGAAGAATGAATATCTCACAACTTATGAAGGAATGTTTGAAAGGAAAGATTGAGAGAAATGGCCAGGAGCCATAATATCTGAATTAGATTTCCCATCAGTGACAACCAGGCTGTGAACCTAGTCTGTCTCACATAGAGGGAATGTCCCTGAAAGGCTGACGTGGATGGTAATATAATTACCATAAGGATATAGTGACGGCTGAAGGGAACGGGGTGTAAACCTTGTAATTATCTTTATGCTGCAGCTGAGCCCAGTTCTATTCAACTATGCTTGTTATAACTTCGTATCATGGCTATATGATAGTATTGAAGACGTTGGGCAAACAACCCGATGTTCATAGACAATAACATGATATGTGAGCCCACGAGATCCATTTATGGACTCAAACAAGTTTCTCTAGACGATTTCTTTGTTTGATAATCAAAGGAGTTTGATTTAGTCAAAAGAAGGGATATGCCCAATGTGCAAGATGGATAGTGGGAGTGTGTTATGATTTTTGAGTAAGGTTTTGGTATCTCTCTCGGGAATCATCACCCCATGTCACAGTCAATTAATGTTTGGTAGTTCAAGATCTTTACGAAAGCACTTGGATTAGCAGTTCTTATTTTAGAAATAAGAATCTATAGTGATAGATTTAACTGCTGTTGGTTTATAGTTTACCTATATAGATGTGATGCTAAAAGAGTTTAGCATAGATCACGACAGGAGATACTACTAGCCGGTGTTCTCAAGATCTATCTATGTTAGGACGTTGGTCCTAAAGATAAGGTGAAAGATGATGCTTATGGAAGGTTTCCTTTGCTATCGCGATAGGAACCTTCATAAAAGTGATGCCATATGTTCATAGTCCATGAAGAGTCATGAGCAAGAATGAAAGTAAACTCGGTGAATGTCGAGAATACCCTTAAACGAGTTAAGGATGGTTTCTAGTTTATCGAAACATGGAATTAGATAAATATTTTTTTACATACGTATATCCTGAGTCTTATGAAGGCGAGTGGGAGCTACAGTCTAGGTTTGCAGTCACTTTGATTAAGTGATACAGTGAGCTGGAAGTGTTCTTAGCTATGGGTCACTGTAAATTCTCAACTTAGCCAAAGCACAGTAGTGCCCTTGGAGGCACAGCGGGAGCAGTACATGAGTCTATGAGGTTCATTTATGAACCTTGTACGGTTCTTCCACCTTTTCTATATACCGGATATAGTAAGTGGATTCATTGCTTGAAGCAAGGACCAGGGTCTCGTCGGAGATTCATGTGTGTGTTGAGACGGTTTCTTTGACTTGGTCATATTGAGCGAGATATGAAGATAGTCTGAGTCCCTATGGATAGCGATCCGTTCACGGCTAGGGCTGGTTGCGAGTATTGCATGAGATTCTTGTGTTTCAACTTGGTCTTGTGTGTGTGAGTGATTGGTTTTAGGCCAAGTGGGAGAGTGTTGTAATAATGTCCTAAACCCAATCGGGTTGGACCGGATCCGACCGGGTTGGATCATTTCTACTATTTCCTTATGTTTATTCATATATTAAATGACTTTTCTGTTGTTATATATATATGTTCTTTTAAAGAACCAATTCTGAATTGTTATATGATAACGTACTTAGTATTAAACTGTGATAGAGAAACCATGATAAAGCGATTATGGTTGATGAGATCTCTAATCACTTTAATAAGTTTAATATTTAAATGTCTCTAGGCTGATGTACTATTAAACAGGGCATTGATAGTATAAACAGGCTAGCACGTATTAGATGTCTTCTGTCTTTAAGGGCATGGATAGATCACGTCTATCGAAGTGTATAGACACTTGTACTGTACGTGGACGTGTATTAGAGAATGCATACATAGACTGACCCACTTACACTGTTAAGTGTCACAGAATGTGGCGGTTGTGTAATTATCCTTAGGACCGGAGTCTGCATGGCATAACGGTGTGGATTGTCATGCTTTGACGCTATTGAGGTTTCCCCTAGCCATGGGGCGATCATGCGGTAGTGATTGTATGTGATACTGAAGCATGTGGAGTATACATGTTTGGTCGTCTGGAAATCACGTACCCTATCAGTATGGGTGAATATCCGAAAGGGCCTTCTTATAAGAAATGTCTGACTCTCGTGAATCTTTGCAAAGTGGAAGTAAATGAGTTACTTGAAAGAGCATGATATCCAGATTATAAGATACGGTCGTTGATGTTTGACACTCGACTTTACGACCGTATGGATATTATTACAAATGATAAGATTTTATTTACACGGTAATTGTTTCACATGAAAGGTAGTAGTCATTGCATTTGACTCTTCCGATGATTGGGGGTCACGGTGTGTTGCTAGACGCTATCCTGTAATCGATAGGTATGAAGGGCAATTTCGTAATTTGCACTTTGTGTCTACGGCCATATTCGGAAGCCAATCGGGTCACACACATATGAATATCGAGTCGGATTAAAATGCAGTTATAGTTGATGACCAAATAAGGGAGGAATTTATCTCACGACTATAAAGGTTATAGTGGTAAATTAATATGGTGGTATTTATTTATTATGAATAAATTAAATACAAGATATTAATTATGTTGATTAATTAAATATACAGATAATGTATGTGTACGTCGAAATATATATATATATATATGATAGACATGTATTTTAAAAATTAATTAATCATAGTATTATATTAATTAAAATATATTCCGGATGCCAAATCTTGGGCTAAAGGTGGTGCCAATAACTAGTGTATAGGATATATTTGGTTTGTGCAATTTAATTAATAAGATTACCATAATATTAATATTGGATATTAATTGATTTTTGGAAAATAGATTTATGGTAATAAGATAAAGATATATTCAATATAAGATATTGTCAATATATATCTTAGGAAAAATATTTAATATAAGATATTGAATATTAACAAGATAAATTAATCAAAGGATTTTTCTTATTTTATTAGGAAAATGTTTCTTTTCTCCTCAATCTACTAGGAAGCTAATCCCAATCATTGAGAGACATAAGTGGCGCCACTCACCCTATATATGAAAGGGGTTGGCTAGCTCTTTTGTACAACATAATTCCAAGAGCTAATAGTTCTTATGAAAAATAGAGAGCTTCTTAGAGAGAGTTTAGAGAGAGAAAATGTCGGTCTAGCAACCGGATTTTTCTAGTAGCAATCCAATGATGGGTTCCGGCGGGTTGTTCGTGTGGACTAGCGGTAGAGGCCAAACGCTTGGGTGGCTCCATGCACCACTACTCTCCTTAGACGGTCAAAGCGTCGATCTTTTAGATCAAGCAAGGTATTCACCGTCTACTTCTTTTATGCTTGCTGTTTAAACGAAGTCGATCCTGGTTAAAAGAAAATAAAATTTTGAATTCATTTGCGCTCCCGCTTAGATTTCCTAACATATTTTGTGTAATTCAAAGATCGATGCTACTTGGCTATTGCTAGATCACTTTGGATTTTGTTTTCGTTCCGGTGTTCTTCGACTTCCGTTTTTGATAATCTCGATTTCTACCTTTCGATCTTGATTCATGTTATCTTTTATTGTTGATTTCTTTTATTTTGTTGATAGAATGACTAGCTAACCTCTCTAAAATTGGTTGTGGTCATTCGCATTCAACACATCTAATGTTTCAATTGATAGTCATCGTATGACAAAATGACCCATTGGACAACGTCGTATTCAATATATGATTAATTCGTTGAAACTTTCAAGAGATTTAATCATATCACTTCGCTTCTGTTTTTTTCCATTAATAATTAAAGTCTTGGAGCACTTCATCAAATATGTAGTCTCATTGTCTCTAACTACTATAACGAGGTTGCTCGAGTCATTGCTTATTCTAAGGGATTAAAATTGCTTAACCCTACTTGAGAACGTTTCTCAAAAGGCGTGATCATAATTTGGTTTTAACAATCGAGAATAGAAAAACATAAATAAAAGTTTGCTAAAATACTAAAACCTAGAAATAAAGGTAAAAGAGTGTTGTTGTTTATACATGCAAAATAGAAAATGGTTTTTAGATTTATGATTTTGCTCCCACTAGTTAACTTTTCCCAATTGACTTTCAAGAATTTTTCAAATATTCTTTAGTGGCTAACATACAGGGTTATCAAGAACCGATGGAGGAGTGCTTAATGAAGTCTAGCACAATTCATGACAATAATGACGAATTGCGGGAAGCGGCTTGAGAGTTGGAGGCAACACCCTTTTTGAGACGTCATGGCATAAATATCTAGAGCTTGGCCTAAACAAAGGAGAAAATGAAGCCGTCTATCGAGGAGCCACCAAAGGATTTGGAACTAAATCCACCCCGAGCACCTTAAGTATGCTTTTCTTGAGTCCGATAATTTATTACCTTCGATTATTTTCGCGGCATTAACATTGTTGCGGGAAGAAAAGCTAATGAAAGTGCTAAGGAGTCATAAGAAAGCCTTTGGATGGAAGATGGTTGATATCCGGGTATTAGCCCCGAGGTTTGCAAGCCCAAGATCATCCCCGGAGGAGGATGTGAAGCCGGTGAGGCAATGTCGGAGAAGGCTTAATCCACACCTTCAAGAGGTTGTGCGTAAGGGCGTGGTGAAGATGTTAGAGAATGGAATCATCTACGCCATTTCGGATAGTGAGTAGGTAAGCCCTACCCAAGTGGTGCCGAAAAATGGAGGTATGACTGCTCAACCTAATGAAAACAATGAAATGATCCCTACCCGCTTAGTCACCTGGCTATCGTGTTTGTATTGATTATCGAAAACTGAATGATGCCACTAGGAAAGATCACTTCCTTTTGCCTTTTATTGATCAAATGCTAGAGAGGTTAAGTGGTCATGCTTTTTCTTGTTTTCTTGATGGTTTTAGTGGCTACTACCAAATTTGCATTGATCCACAAGGACCAAGAGAAAACTACCTTACATGTCCCTACGGTACCTTTGCATTTAGACGGATGCCTTTCGGGTTGTGTAATGCACCGCGACATTCCAAAGATGCATGACGGCTATCTTTGCGGACATGATTGAGAAATTCTTGGAAGTCTTTATGGATGACTTTAGTGTATTTGGAGACTCTTTTGATGATTGTTTGAGTAATCTCGATAAAGTTTTGCAACGGTGTGAAGACACTAATCTTGTGCTTAATTGGGAAAAGTGTCATTCCATGGTAGAAGAGGGCATAGTGTTAGGCCATAAGATTTCACGTAAGGGGATTGAAGTTGATAGAGCCAAGGTTGTGGCAATTGAGAAATTGCCCGCCCTCATTTAACTTGAAAACCCTTCGGGCTTTTCTTGGTCACGCGGGTTTTTACCGGCGCTTTATCAAATATTTCTCCAAGATTGCTAGGCCACTTACACTCTTGCTCAAAAAGACACTCCTTCATTTTCACTCAAGAGTGTGTTGATGCTTTTCACATGCTTAAGCAGTTATTAGTGACCGCACCTATTCTAGTTGCACCTGATTGGTCCCGAGAGTTCGAGGTTATGTGTGATGCTAGTGACACTGCTGTAGGGGCTGTTTTAGGGCAGAAAGTTGATAAGATATTTAAGCCTATATACTATTCTAGTCACACAATTAATCCCGCACAATCCAAGTATGCCACGACCGAAAATGAATTGCTTGTCGTTGTTTTTGCTTTTGATAAGTTTCGGTCGATTTAGTTGGGTCTAAAGTAATAGTGCATAATGATCAGTTTGCGTTGAGGTACTTATTTGCAAAGCAAGAGGCGAAACCCCGTTTATTGCGGTGGATTTTACTTCTTCAAGAATTCGATGTGCAAATTAAGGTTCGGAAGGGATGTGAGAACGTAGTAGCGGACCACTTGAGTCGTATGACGTTAGATGAGGAAGTGAAAAGGTTTGAGCGGGAAATCAATGAATCTTTCCCGGATGAGCAGTTGATGGTAGTTGATGCGATGCTACCGGTGAAAAGGAGTGCTCGTGAGCCACGGGGTGGATATGGTGACCCGTGTTATGCTCCTTTTGTGAACTATCTTGCTTGCGGTTATATGGATCCTAGTTTAAAGGACTACCAACGCAAGAAGTTCTATAGTGATATTCGATTTTACTTGTGGGATGACCCTTATCTATTTAGACGGTGCTAAATAGGAGATGTGTGCATGATAGCGAGATTAAGAATATCCTTTCGTTTTGCCATGACCGGGAAGCCGGTGGTCATCTTTCGGGAGACAAAACCGCTCTCAAAGTGCTCCAAAGTGGCTTTTATTGGCCAACTATCTTTCGTGACTCTTATGCTTATGTGAAAGCTTATGACGTGTGTCAACGGGTAGGTAGGATATCTAGGAGAAATGAAATGCCCTAAAAGCCTATCCTAGAGTGTGAGGTGTTCGATGTTTGGGGGCTGGACTTTATGGGACCTTATCCTTCATCGTATAACAATAAGTATATCCTAGTTGCGTGTGATTATGTGTCAAAATGGGTAGAAGCCATAGCATCCCCCACTAATGATAGGAATGTGGTCATCCGGTTCATCAAAAAGTATATCTTTGCTCGTTTTGGGGTGCCACGTGCTATCATTAGTGATAACGGTAGTCACTTCCATAACCGTCCTTTCAACACTCTTCTAGCCAAGTATGGGGTCAAGCATAAGTTAGGGACAGCCTATCACCCCCAAACTAGTGGCCAAGTGGAAGTGAGTAACCGGGGGATAAAGCGTATCCTTGAGAAAATCGTGAATTAACACCCCAAGGATTGGGCTAATAAGTTAGATGATGCGCGCATGGGCCCTTAGAACCGCCTTTAAGACTCCTATAGGTATGTCTCCTTATATGTTGGTGTATGGGAAGTCTTGTCACCTCCCGGCAGAGCTTGAGCACAAGGCATATTGGGCTACCCGGTTCCTAAACTTGGATGAGGGTCTAGTAGAGAGAGGCGGTTAGCATAGTTAAACGAGTTATATGAGTTTCGCCAGAGCTTACGAGAGAGCGAGGACTATAAGGAGAAGACTAAGTTACTTCACGATTGAGCCATTAAGCCTCGAGATTTTAAGGAAGATGACGAAGTCCTCCTTTATAACACTCGCTTTCACCTCTTTCAAGGGAAACTCAAATCTCGGTGGTCGGGTCCTTATACCGTTTCAAAGGTCTACCCCTCCGGTGCCGTCGAAATCATTCACCCAACCAAAGCGGTCATTTTGTTACAAATGGCCTTCGGTTGAAGAAGTATGAAAGGTTACATTTCGATGAGGCACTCGAGGTTATCCTTCTTACGGATCATGTCCCTTGTATGGGACCTTGTGAGTCTTGTCAAGGACTCTAAACTTGACATTCCAACCTTTTAATTCCATCAAACTTCTTTATATCCACCAATTCCACCTTTGTGTCAACAGTATAACTATAAAGTTGACACCGTATAAGTCATTCTGTCGAGCCAATGACGTAAAACAAAGGCGCTTGGGGGAGGCAACCCACCGTTTCTCTGTTTTTGAGTAGTTTTTAGGTGTTAGAAGTGATCTTGGGTGATAGAGTGGGAATCTAGGTTAAAATTTTGAAGTTTTGGTGAGACCCAGGGCAATGCGTACGCATTCTATTTAATGTGCACGCATTCCACAACCAGAGAGTCAGCAGAGAATTAAGTGTGTTCTACGCGTACGCATTCTTTTAGATGCGTACGCATCATTTCAGCAGAGAGCTCAGTTCCTTCCATTGCGTACGCATTGAATTCTATGCGTACGCATCATAATCCAGAGAGTTCCAGGGCCAACAATGCGTATGCATTCTGTTCTATGCGTATGCATTCCTTCAGCAGCGTCCTTTCCCCTTTCAATCTTTCGGTCTATGCGTACGCATTTCCATTCTAGCGTATGATGACGGTCAAAATATACCCGTAAAAGTCATCAACATTATCCTTAATCTAGCCAAATAATATATATTTTATGTTAAATCACATGTGTATTATGATTATTTAATGTTTTGTGATTTATAAAATATAATTTGGTATTTATCCATTTTTTATCATTTAAATATAATTTCTTGTGGCAATAAATGTTTATTTTGTAGATAAAGATAAATTGGAAATTTTCTACCAAAAAGAAGATAAATCTCAAGGCAATTCGAAGTGGAATCGGATTGAATTAAGGATAAATATCGAAGAAAAGACGAGAAGAGGTGTACGGGATACAAGTGCCGCGAGGCAATCCAGTTTTGATGGACTCGCTGGCAGCCAGAGTCCTGTTCGCTGGGGCCGAGTCCCCCTGTCTATCCGGATTAGCTTAGAATTATCCTAACGCGTTTTCAGACTTCATTTGGATTTAGGAAACTTATTTTAGATCAGTGCAGGCCTATCCTATGCGAATTTTTACTCTTATAAATACTTGTACTAGTTCATTAGCAAAAACACACATCGACACTTCTCTCGGTTTATAATTATGTAAGTTCATGTATTTATTTCCTCTTAGTTTTTATAATTAATTCCCCAATTATTATTTATCGTTTGAGATTGTTAGTTTCTTAGTTAAATGATGTAGATCTACGATTACGACGTGAGGCAAAGTGGGGATTCCTCGCCTATAATGATCCACACGCCCACGCGCTATGTCTCGTGATCTATGTATGACTTTATTTTGATCAGTAATCATGTTTCTAGTAGATCTATATAATTGCTTTATGAATTTCTATTTTATCCGATAAGTATAGAGAAACGCTAAGATTTAGTTGTTCGCCGCGTCAATCTAGCCACATCTTTATGGTGTGATTGTCCACCTAGAATTTCTTATCTTAGTAGGTATGGCTACGGCTACGTCGCTCGTCTGTTTTAATTAGCGAATTATTAGGAAATACCAATATAGTGCTCCTAGGTCGGCTCATGAATTGATCTTCTGGGACTTTCAGCGAGATCTAGATATGTTCTGTATTTGGGAATTGCTAGCACCTAGTTATACGTAAATCGTATATTAACATGATACCTAAAAAGTTAGTGTTAATGGGACGGAGACTGATGCGATCGCTTAGGAAGTACGCCTAATCACAGGAATGTTGCCTAGGTGAGGAATACGGTTAATATCGGCATCCCTAGTTTTGTAAGCGTGCAAGTTATATGAGATGGAGGCCTAAAAAACGAAGTCACGTAATGTAGCATAGTAATCTAGATGGCCTACCCGGAGCTAGATCTAGTTTAAGGGATGACTCCCGTAGCCAATATAAAAGAAATACGAATCGGATTAATAGTTGTCGAGTATCGCTTAATTATATAGAATCTCTAGATCCAAACGATAACATTATAATTGGGGAGGTTAATTACGTTGTTTATGTGTTGTGTCGAGTCGTGTCATTTATCTTTTCTTGTCTTTTGTTGGTCGTACCGCGCCTTCATGTGTGCTCGGCATGAATGAATTGTTTGTATATAAATGATCCACAATTGGTTCCTCGTGGGATCGACCTTGATTCTCTATAGTTATACTACGATGGACCTAGTCCTCTTGCTAGTATTGGTTTATGGTGGTCAAGTATTTTATTATCACTTGATCAACGTCATCAAGTTTTTTGGCGCCGTTGCCGGGAACCAACGGTCAATTTTATATATAAACAATTTTTATTCATGTCGAAGTTTTACGTTTTAGAGTCCGTTTTACGTTTTTGAGTCCCTCGGTTGTCTCAGAAGTTGTGAAAATTCCGAATCTGCGAAGCAGACTAGTTTCGCCCCCAATGAGACTACTCTCATTGCCAAATGAGCACAGTTCGTTTTCGGGACTTCACGTGTGCATTTATCTCCGTATGTTTAATCTATAGAGTCGATAGCGAAAGATGGGAAACCATGTTAAAATCGAGTCCACGGTCTGCTTTGTTTTTCTTCCGTTTGTAGAAACCAGGAAACAACAACTGAAAGTCGATAATTTTCGTGGGCGCTGAGAAAATAACCCAGCAACATGTGGAGCTACGAATCTGCGATGGGAAAAGCGATGGAAGAAATACCTTTAAAGCACCAAGATGGCTCCAAAAGAAAAAAAATTTAAAGGCTTAAATTCGTCGTGGTATAATGTTGAAGGCAAGGTACTACCTTTTTTTTGCTTATGTTTTACTATCTTTTGGTTTTTTGAACATAAGTTAGCCTATACATAAACCTGAGCATGAATAATAGCCCAGAGTTGGTTTGCAAGATTAATTTTATTAGTGTGGAAGGTTCTGCCCCAAATCTGTCTCATTTAGAGGGTGTAAGGAAACATGTAATAGTTGTAGAAAGCAGTGAATAAAGAATTCCTCGTAGTTCTATTAAAATCTCATTGTCCTATGCATGAGATTGCTTCTACTGGCCATGGGAGCAACAATTTGTGTAGTTTTAAGAATTCGCAATCTAAAGAAGACGTTGAGTTTTGAGAGAGCATAATGAAGCAGCATTATAGAGGATGTGATTAAAATGGGTCCTTAGGACTAAATCTTCTTAGAATTCACTAGTTCCTAAAACGAGAGCCGAGGTAAGAGCTTTGTATAAATAGTATGGATAAATGTCGTTTCTTAGGTCTCAAAACCAAGGGAAGGGTATTAATCTGCAAAAGCGACGAGCCCACCTCTTATAGTGCTCAGAGGGTCAAAGTCTGGCGAGCCGTGAAGGATGACGTACAAGGATACTTTTTTGGAAAGTCGAGCTGAGGACTTTAAACTCAGAACTATTTCTTTAAAACCCTTAGGATTTCCTTTTAGTTTTTTAGGTTTTGTTTTCTTTGAGTCCAATAAAAGTAACGTGACATATGTTGAGGTTTTTTATTTTGCCGTGTTCCGATGGCCATTGGGCTAAGGATGTGCAAAACTTTTTTACTCAATATAGGCCACGTGAAATAGAGTTCCGTAGAAGAGTCGAAATATTGCTAATGAAAAGGAAATTTAACAATCAACCTTAAGATTGAAGCATTAAGAGAGCATGAGAATTACTGAAAATGTAACAGAGAATGATTGGTGCGAACAAGAACATTTTTTTGGTCAACTCCCAAAACTTTTTAGAATGGCGATCCGAGTGAAAATCCAAAGTTGTGTGCAATTCGTTCTGCAACTACCCTTATCCTTTCACTTTATACCTTTTAACCCTCAACCTTTTCTATTCTCTCACCAATCTGCCTCACAATTCATATTTCTAACCATTCTTTCATTCCCTCTCTTTCTCTCCGTCTATTTCACTCTCCCACCCTAACCCGATCCCTTAAACAATACCCACCCAGAACACAATTTCTGCCCCATCCCTATATTATCTTCTCTTACCATCCTTATATATCTTTTTCTAAACCCATCATACTCTCAACCTCCATGTTGTTTACATAATACCCTTGTGTTGCGGAGTTCGAAATATTGCTAAGTTTTAATGATTATATTTTATCGTTTTGGTTTTCATGATCCTAGCTAAGGTACGTGTAGCTCTGAACCTAGCTAGATTTTAAAAGTTTTAGGTTCGATCAAACTACAACTTATCTTTCTACCGGAAGTTTTAAATTTTACACTTTTCCGCCTATTCCGGCATTTATAGATGATGAGTTTTGTTCTATACTATCACACCTATCCGACCTTGTGATGACGTTGAGACCTTCTACGTGATAAACTGGGTGATTAGTAATTTCGAGGAGAAGCTACATCTCCCTAAGTTGTTGATATCCATTCAAAACGTGAAGCGTCTGCGCCGAGTTTCTGATCCTATCTTTTACCAATAGGTCACATTGAATCTGTTATACCTTACCAAGTGTCTCTTTTACACTGGATTGAATACATGGTTGATCCAGTCAACCTCGTGTTTTCCCACGTGGGGTAATGCTTTTTGATCTTTGCCTTCTCCACCCAGTTTTAAGAATATTTAAGCGGTGGAGGTTATAGATGAAGACTACCATCTTTAGTTGCTTGCTTATTTTTCTTTCTATTTAGTATATTTTCCTTTGTATCGAGTCTGTTGTCAGTTTTCTAAATCATAATGTTGTACTAAAAACAAGTCGGGTTTAATAATTTCAATGTTTCAAAAATGTAATCATTTTATGGACTTAAAAATGTTTAAGGTTTAATGTATTCCTTTTACTGTCCTTTTTTCGATTATTATTTATGAGCTACGCTGTAACGAGTTTCGAGCTTTGTTGAAGACTTATTTTGCAGCGATAGAACTTCGTGTTCGATCTCCGGTTTGCTTATATTCCTAGAAGTTCCTCGACGTGCTTGGACTACTCCGATATTCTGCTTCTTACTTGGAGCCGTTTCCCGAGCTAAGTCTTTTTCTGACATTCTCATTTTTTCTTTGTCATTGGGGACAATGACATGCTTAAGTGGGGGGTAGGAGACTTAGCTAAGATGTGCTATAATTAATAATTTAAAGAAACGGTACGGTAGAAAGTAAAAAAATTTGAATAAATGTCATATTATTTATCTCGTACCCTTAGAATTGTGAGCTCCTAGCTAAGAATTGATAAGAAAGGAACCAAGTTGCATGAGTACGTGATCATTTTATACTTATGTGAATGTAAATTTAAGGATATTCATGCCGATTGTTGCAAGTAGTTATTTATTATTCGATTACTCAATCTTTGAATCGATTTTTACCGCATTTAATTATAATAATGAAGAAATTATGTGTACATTGCGTAGATGATTGGTTATGCAGACTTAGTGTCGATATTTATCTGCTGATGTATTCCTATATTCTGGCCATTAAAGCGGAGTAATAAGCTTGAGATTTATCTGTGTTTTAACAAGGCGTTAAACACTGGGCTTGTAGTAACATTACCAAAGTAGCTTTGCGCTTGTGGTAATATTCAAAGCTATTGACCAATCCGTGAAAGGGGATTCTTGCAATGCATAATTTACTTTTAAAGCAAGTTTCTTTCTTGAGAAGTGTTAATGCTTGAAAATATGAAAATGTGAGAAAAAATTCAACTTTTAAGAGGCTTCGAGTATTTTTCTCGGTCTCCAAGTCTAAAAACCTCTTAGATAACGCTCTTGCTTATTGCACCATGTCTTTACCCATGCGAGGCTTAAGAAGTGGGAATACTGATGTTGGTAGGTTGAGATTATGGTTAGCATAAACTCTAATCTTGCCACGATTATATAAAACTGAATGCATATGCACACATCACTTCGATTCATAGCGAGTAGTGAATAATGGATACCTTATGAGCATGACTGGTATGAGTTGACTCGAGTCTCTTGCGTAAGTATAATCTGACCATGGAAACTCCTCCGTTAGGAAGAAGCTTCGTCGGCCTGCTCTTTCTTGTGTCTTCCCGGGGGAGTTAGACTCATTTGTCACTCAGGTTGCTTACCAGGAGAGGGGAGATGAGGGAGATCAGGGGGCTACTGCTGAGGGGAGTGGTTCTGACGACGAGGGCAGTGAGTCTGGGGATGAGGGGAGTAGTTCTGATGAGGTAGGTTCTGGGTCTAGTTCAGGTGAGGAGGGTAGTCAGTCCGAGAGGGATGGTAGTGCTTCTGCTGGAGACAAGGCCACACCATAGGCCACCACGATTCATGGGTATTCTTTGCTGCAAAGACCTCTTTGAGGAGAGAGAGTGCTACCACCGGCGTGTTGATCGGGGTTCGAGGATGATGTGGTCACTATCGAGGGTGGCGTTTTCGCTGCTTTGGGGCTACTCAAGACCATACCATCTCTTTGCACCGCCCGTTGAGCCGAGAAGATCCAAAGAGAACTCATCTCATACGCGATCCTCCGCACCGATCTAAGAGTGCTTGAGTTTATTTTGTTCCATTCTCACGATGTATAGCCCTAGACTAGTCTGTTATCTTTTGCACTTTTGAGTTTTCGATTAGACTTGATGTAAGCCGAGGGGCACTAGACTTGTTTCTTCACTTTTCTTTCATTTACCGTGCACTTGGATGATTTGACTTTGGGCCGCTTTTGTGTGTACTTTCGTGCATGGTTGATACTCTTTTATGTTATTTGATATTTCATCACATGGAATCGAGTCGGTATTTTCCCGTATCCTCCCTATTCATATTTGTGGCGTTATCTTTCTTCTATTTCGATATCTATTACTTCTATTCGGCACGGTGGTTGTTCCCCGTGTTTGTGTGTTCTTGGTTTCTCTTGGTGTAGGTATTCGAGATGGAGCTTGCCTAGCCATGTCACGTACACAGTTGCACCTTTCTGCCGGGTTCAGCTAAGCCCTATTTCCTTTATCATTCACACACTGAGGACAGTGTTTCATTTAAAGTGGGGGGTGGTCGGCTTAGCTAGATTATGTGCTTCATTGTCTAAATTTCGGCCATTGTGTTGTATGCTTAGGGTTTGATTACTTCTTTAGCAAAATTCGAGCAATTTTTAAAAAATTTCATGGTATTAATGTTGCATTCGTATGTTGAGCCGTCACACCGATAGGATAAATGGTTTAATGAATGTTTAAATGCATGTTACTTGGCTTACTACCTTATCTTGGAGACGGGATTTTTTATGCACGTATAGCTTTGAATTCATAAACCATGGTGACTAGTGACCGATTATGGTAGACTTAGGCACAATGCGGTTACCTAGAACTCATACCATTAACTTCGAAACGAAATAGAAAGGCCGACTTTGGTAGAGTTTGGGACGATAGTTATGGCATTTCTTTGACCTAACTAGAGCCAAATAGCCATCCCGTGACATATTCCACAGTAACCCCTCTAAGCCTTGATAGGATGGTTAGACCCCCATCAGACACTTAGCCGTTTGTATTTAGCCCGTAATCACCCAACCCTTGAGCCTTATTTGTGGTCTACATTCCCTTGGACACCCAACGAGTCAAGCTTAATCTTTTCATGTCGAGCGCACTTGCTAAAGCAAGTGTGGGGTGGTAGAGGAGTGCGTATTTATGGAGGAGTTGGTGTTTTTACGAGTTGTTTGACGATTGGGAGGGTAGGAGCTCATGTTTTGATATAGTATGCACATGATGACTTTTGACTCGAACCTTTTTAATTTGTATAGTGCAGCTTTCTAAGTAAAAAAAATAAGAGAAAAGAAAAGAAAGAAAACTCAAAAGAAAATGAAATCAATCAAAGAAAGCCTGCAATAAAGTCAATAAAAGTGTAATAAAGGTTGAGTCAAAGAAAGCCAAGCATTTTAAGACTCGTGCTTTTGATTTGTTATGTGATGTTGGTGTTTGGGATGAGTCGTTAGTAGAGAAACATGATTCTTTCACATCTTAGCCTCGTTACACTTGAGATATAGTGCGATATGGCATTTTATTTAATGAATCATGTTTCTAGGCTCATTTTGAGCTAGCTAGAGAAGGGTAGTAATCTTAAAGAAGCTGCTTGATCGGCCTCACTAGGCTTCCAATCTCACCGGCAGAGTACCGGGTCGATTGTAATCTAGATAGGTGAGCAAGGTCGTATCCACAGGGAGAAATCTAGTTGAGTACCAAAGTGGTCCAAACATCTAGTCTAGGCATATCTATTACTCGAGAAGTGATTTTTAATTAACTACAAATGCAACTTAAACTAAGTGATGAAAACAAACTAAGTATGCAAATAGCTAGAGATATGATGATCCGAACAAAGTAAAATGATATAGAACGAGGTGGCTCGGGTGATGTTCCAATGAGCTAGATATGAGGTCTTGTAACTACTCGGAATCAAGCTTCATGAATGAGTTCCCAAAGCATTCAAGGTGTAATTCACTACTATCACGTTAATCGATCTCTCGCATCAACGTACTACAACCATACACCAAACCTATCGGCTAGGACTAGATTAGGGTGAACGGCTATGCATTAAAACTCTATGAATTTCCCAATTCAAGATTAGGCAACACACACACTAGAAATCTATTCTATCTCTAGATGATTTTACTATGTGTTCATGGTGACTAGTTCCATGTCAATTCTTACGATTAGGCCTCGAATTAACCCTTAGATGGTGCAATTAGTCGTGAATTAACCACACCCATGAAGAGCAATCACCATAACTTGAACAAATTAAGACATACAAGACAACCCAACTTGAATCCCAAGTAATTACAAGAAATCTAGTTAAAGCAAAGATGAAATTAAACTAATTAAAGCCATGAAATAGAAAATTAAAAGGAAATTCAGAATTATACCTCAATTAAGTAAAAAGCTTGAACTTAGGTCCAATCCCATAGAGATTCACCACAGAGAAGATGAATTCACCATTTTAGAGTAGAGCCCAAGCTTGATTACACACTAATTTGGAGTTTTAAAGAGCTAAGATTATACTTTTTAAGCTATGAAAAGAAGAAAAGTGAAGAGAAGAGTTTTGGGTTTTCCTAATCTAATTCTATTGCCTAAGTCGACTCCCTGTTTCAGTCCCTCTGTTCTCCAAAAGTCGAAGTCCAGTCTCAGTCAAATGCTAACTATTTACTATTTTCCTATTAAGTCCCTCATTTTTCGTCCCAGCAAATTGAGTCTAACTATTAGACTATATTCTAATGAGTATTTTCCCAAGTCTAAGATTAGTCAATCCAAAAATAATATAATATAAACTCTACTACATAGTTTCTCAATATGCATTGCACCAAATTCAGGGCCCAGCCTAATTGCTCACTTGGCTGATGGAGGCCCGCAAAATTTAATTCATCAACTATCGTCTTTTTAGCTCGTCTCAATAATCGACACCCTGAGATATCACACAAACAAACATAATTTCGTAGGGTACAAGATACCCCGTGTGTGTTATAAAAGTCTACATTTCAACGATAAAAAATGATATTTCCGATTAAGTGCTATTTGGAACCAAAAGTGATAAAAATAACATGAAAGCATAATTATACGATAGAAATGAGCCCGAAATGCTATCAATTGGGGGTGAAATATGTATGAAATGCATAGAAGGGTGGACTCTCATCAGGTAGATCTAGCTACGTTTTACACTGTACACCCGTGATTAAGCTTGCTCGTTTTATTTCTTTCTTGTTTATTCCCTAGAAATTCCCCTCGGTTAGCCCCGTCCCTAGCTTAACGTTACAACCGTCCAAGTCCTACTTGACCTTACTTGGTCTCGGGTGGCCCCGATTAGTGGAGATGCTTATGAAGTATAAGCCTATGGTGTAGTCGTATTAACCTGGCATCCATAATCCAAACCGGTAAACCGTGGTAAATGTAGGAGAAGCTATTCACACACACACATCCTGTTTGCTTGATAAGACAGGGTTAAGTGTTGTTCATTCACTCATTTACTTTCCGGTTATCATTGAGGTGTGATTGACTTGACCTACGCATGCGACGTTGACTCCTTGGATTCTTTTAAAACGCTCATTTTGCTCGAGGGCGAGCAAACGCTAAGTGGGGGGTGGTTGATGAGAGTCAACTTTACTTTGCTCCGGTGCATATTTCAACCCTCGTTTACGGTACTTTTGGCTCATTCCGAGAAATTCTAGGCCATGTTAAGGGAGAAAACACACAATGCATTCACGTTGAGGTAAACCATCATATAGATGGCAAACCTTGTTATTTGGTGGTGTTTTTAGTCCTCTCGAGTCCTATTTATCTTGTGAAATTATGCTCGGTATCTGTTTAGATGTCATGACGCAGGATATAAGTGCTCGTAAGCCTGGAAGGTGAGGTATTGAGCTCAAAAAGGCAAGACCGAGGTTCGGGGATGAAAAAAGCTGAAGAATTGCAGTCCATGCGTACGCATTCTGGACAAGGCGTACGCATCCTTGGTACAGGATGCAAAGATTTGGAGGAATGCACTCTATGCGTACGCATTCCAAGCTATGCGTACGCATCCTTGATACAGGATGTTCAGCCTTGGAAAGTCAGAGACAATGCGTATGCATTCTACTCTATGCGTACGCATCCCAGAAGTAACAGCAAGCTAACCAATGGAGGCAAAAACGTTCAATGCGTACGCATTCCAAGCTATGCGTACGCAATCATCTCAGCAGAATCAGAATTTCCTAGACGGCCACAGAGTAATGCGTGCGCATTCAGGCAGCAATGTGTACGCATTGGACAGCTTTAAGTACAATTTTTGGGCACATATAAATAGGAGATTGCACAGATTTTGGGGATACCTCTTGATACTTTTTGATACTTCAATTTTTACCTGGAATTCTCTCCTCATACCCTTCTCATACCCTTAGATCGAAATTCATCCTTTCACCCTTAGATTCACTTCTACATTAGTTATTACATAGAATTAGTTTAATCTAGCTCAAGTTTCTCCTTTACTGTTGGATTCCATCTTTTGTGGGTCTTCTTCATCGTCAATTAACTTTGGATGATGTTGGAGCTTGATGTAATTCAGATTTCTCTACGAATATGGTTATCAATCTCAGTTTCTTCTTCTTTTATGGCTTTAATTTTGTCTTTAATTGTTGTTTCTTATTTCATTATGAATAGCTAAACATCTCATAGTCAAATCATGTGAAGATTGATGAAATCACTCTCTAATTGATGAAATTGGGAATGGGTAGTGCTTAATTGTTTTTATATTGACGAACTCATGTCTTAAAACTTGTTATCAATGCTTGAATTAGACTGTACACCTAGTTCATGAACACACACACCACTTTTATAAATGTATGTTGCGAAGGGGTGTGGGAAAAGGGGTTTTAAGATCACTTCTTATAATCAACTGAGTTGTTTAGATTGATTAGGGAGTGAGGTTCAATCGGTTGCGAAATCGAGCAACTCTAGCCCGTAAATCTTGTTTCGGTCAATTAAATTCTTAAAGGCGAACTGTTGAACCGGGCAAAGGGTGTCTGATTGTTGAATGGCGTCTTACACTAGCTTAGGAGTTTGCACCCATGAATGAGTCAATATAAGTATTAGGATGGTTGGTTGGTAGTTTCCATTCCCGAGATAATCGTCTTACACTAGGCTGCTGGTATGTTCATCTTGAAGAATGAATATCTCACAACTTATGAAGGAATGTTTGAAAGGAAAGATTGAGAGAAATGGCCAGGAGCCATAATATCTGAATTAGATTTCCCATCAGTGACAACCAGGCTGTGAACCTAGTCTGTCTCACATAGAGGGAATGTCCCTGAAAGGCTGACATGGATGGTAATATGATTACCATAAGGATATAGTGACGGCTGAAGGGAACGGGGTGTAAACCTTGTAATTATCTTTATGTCCGCAATGGTGAGCCGATTCTATTCAACTATGCTTGTTATAACTTCGTATCATGGCTATATGATAGTATTGAAGACGTTGGGCAAACAACCCGATGTTCATAGACAATAACATGATATGTGAGCCCACGAGATCCATTTATGGACTCAAACAAGTTTCTCTAGACGATTTCTTTGTTTGATAATCAAAGGAGTTTGATTTAGTCAAAAGAAGGGATATGCCCAATGTGCAAGATGGATAGTGGGAGTGTGTTATGATTTTTGAGTAAGGTTTTGGTATCTCTCTCAGGAATCATCACCCCATGTCACAGTCAATTAATGTTTGGTAGTTCAAGATCTTTACGAAAGCACTTGGATTAGCAGTTCTTATTTTAGAAATAAGAATCTATAGTGATAGATTTAACTGCTGTTGGTTTATAGTTTACCTATATAGATGTGATGCTAAAAGAGTTTAGCATAGATCACGACAGGAGATACTACTAGCCGGTGTTCTCAAGATCTATCTATGTTAGGACGTTGGTCCTAAAGATAAGGTGAAAGATGATGCTTATGGAAGGTTTCCTTTGCTACTGCGATAGGAACCTTCATAAAAGTGATGCCATATGTTCATAGTCCATGAAGAGTCATGAGCAAGAATGAAAGTAAACTGGTGAATGTCGAGAATACCTTAAACGAGTTAAGGATGGTTTCTAGTTTATCGAAACATGGAATTAGATAAATATTTTTTTACATACGTATATCCCGAGTCTTATGAAGGCGAGTGGGAGCTCTGATCTAGGTTTGCAATCACTTTGATTAAGTGATACGGTGAGTTTGAAGTGTTCTTAGCTATGGGTCTTTGTAAATTCTCAACTTAGCCAAAGCACAGTAGTGCCTCTTGGAGGCACAAATGAGGAAGCGATACATGAGTCTATGAGGTTCATTTATGAACCTTGTGCGGTTCTTCCACCTTTTCTATATACCGGATATAGTAAGTGGATTCATTGCTTGAAGCAAGGACTGTGGTCTCGTCGGAGATTCATGTGTGTGTTGAGACGGTTTCTTTGACTTGGTCATATTGAGCGAGATATGAAGATAGTCCGAGTCCCTATGGATAGCGATCCGTTCACGGCTAGGGCTGGTTGCGAGTATTGCATGAGATTCTTGTGTTTCAACTTGGTCTTGTGTGTGTGAGTGATTGGTTTTAGGCCAAGTGGGAGAGTGTTGTAATAATGTCCTAAACCCAATCGGGTTGGACCGGATCCGACCGGGTTGGATCATTTCTACTATTTCCTTATGTTTATTCATATATTAAATGACTTTTCTGTTGTTATATATATATGTTCTTTTAAAGAACCAATTCTGAATTGTTATATGATAACGTACTTAGTATTAAACTGTGATAGAGAAACCATGATAGGCGATTATGGTTGATGAGATCTCTAATCACTTTAATAAGTTTAATATTTAAATGTCTCTAGGCTGATGTACTATTAAACAGGGCATTGATAGTATAAACAGGCTAGCACGTATTAGATGTCTTCTGTCTTTAAGGGCATGGATAGATCACGTCTATCGAAGTGTATAGACACTTGTACTGTACGTGGACGTGTATTAGAGAATGCATACATAGACTGACCCACTTACACTGTTAAGTGTCACAGAATGTGGCGGTTGTGTAATTATCCTTAGGACCGGAGTCTGCATGGCATAACGGTGTGGATTGTCATGCTTTGACGCTATTGAGGTTTCCCCTAGCCATGGGGCGATCATGCGGTAGTGATTGTATGTGATACTGAAGCATGTGGAGTATACATGTTTGGTCGTCTGGAAATCACGTACCCTATCAGTATGGGTGAATATCCGAAAGGGCCTTCTTATAAGAAATGTCTGACTCTCGTGAATCTTTGCAAAGTGGAAGTAAATGAGTTACTTCGAAAGAGCATGATATCCAGATTATAAGATACGGTCGTTGATGTTTGACACTCGACTTACGACCGTATGGATATTATTACAGCGATAAGATTTTATTTACACGGTAATTGTTTCACATGAAAGGTAGTAGTCATTGCATTTGACTCTTCCGATGATTGGGGGTCACGGTGTGTTGCTAGACGCTATCCTGTAATCGATAGGTATGAAGGGCAATTTCGTAATTTGCACTTTGTGTCTACGGCCATATTCGGAAGCCAATCGGGTCACACACATATGAATATCGAGTCGGATTAAAATGCAGTTATAGTTGATGACCAAATAAGGGAGGAATTTATCTCACGACTATAAAGGTTATAGTGGTAAATTAATATGGTGGTATTTATTTATTATGAATAAATTAAATACAAGATATTAATTATGTTGATTAATTAAATATACAGATAATGTATGTGTACGTCGAAATATATATATATATATATATATGATAGACATGTATTTTAAAAATTAATTAATCATAGTATTATATTAATTAAAATATATTCCGGATGCCAAATCTTGGGCTAAAGGTGGTGCCAATAACTAGTGTATAGGATATATTTGGTTTGTGCAATTTAATTAATAAGATTACCATAATATTAATATTGGATATTAATTGATTTTTGGAAAATAGATTTATGGTAATAAGATAAAGATATATTCAATATAAGATATTGTCAATATATATCTTAGGAAAAATATTTAATATAAGATATTGAATATTAACAAGATAAATTAATCAAAGGGATTTTTCTTATTTTATTAGGAAAATGTTTTCTTTCTCCTCAATCTACTAGGAAGCTAATCCCAATCAGATTGAGAGACATAAGTGGCGCCACTCACCCTATATATGAAAGGGGTTGGCTAGCTCTTTTGTACAACATAATTCCAAGAGCTAATAGTTCTTATGAAAAATAGAGAGCTTCTTAGAGAGAGTTTAGAGAGAGAAAATGTCGGTCTAGCAACCGGATTTTTCTAGTAGCAATCCAATGATGGGTTCCGGCGGGTTGTTCGTGTGGACTAGCGGTAGAGGCCAAACGGCAGCGGCTCCATGCACCACTACTCTCCTTAGACGGTCAAAGCGTCGATCTTTTAGATCAAGCAAGGTATTCACCGTCTACACTTTTATGCTTCTTTGCTTAAACGAAGTCGATCCTGGTTAAAAGAAAATAAAATTTTGAATTCCGCTGCGTTCCTCTTAGATTTCCTAACATATTTTGTGTAATTCAAAGATCGATGCTACTTGGCTATTGCTAGATCACTTTGGATTTTGTTTTCGCCCGGTGTTCTTCGACTTCCGCTTTTGATAATCTCGATTTCTACCTTTCGATCTTGATTCATGTTATCTTTTATTGTTGATTTCTTTTATTTTGTTGATAGAATGACTAGCTAACCTCTCTAAAATTGGTTGTGGTCATTCGCATTCAACACATCTAATGTTTCAATTGATAGTCATCGTATGACAAAATGACCCATTGGACAACGTCGATTCAATATATGATTAATTCGTTGAAACTTTCAAGAGATTTAATCATATCACTTCGCTCGCTTTTTTTTCCATTAATAATTAAAGTCTTGGAGCACTTCATCAAATATGTAGTCTCATTGTCTCTAACTACTATAACGAGGTTGCTCGAGTCATTGCTTATTCTTAAGGGATT
This sequence comes from Gentiana macrophylla, assembly GCA_026214975.1. Lineage (NCBI taxonomy): Eukaryota > Viridiplantae > Streptophyta > Magnoliopsida > Gentianales > Gentianaceae > Gentiana > Gentiana macrophylla. The sequence continues at coordinate 908,673 of CM047808.1, forward strand.
AAAATTGCTTAACCCTACTTGAGAACGTTTCTCAAAAGGTACTTGATCATAATTTGGTTTTAACAATCGAGAACAGAAAAACATAAATAAAAGTTTGCTAAAATACTAAAACCTAGAAATAAAGGTAAAAGAGTGTTGTTGTTTATACATGCAAAATAGAAAATGGTTTTTAGATTTATGATTTTGCTCCCACTAGTTAACTTTTCCCAATTGACTTTCAAGAATTTTTCAAATATTCTTTAGTGGCTAACATACAGGGTTATCAAGAACCGATGGAGGAGTGCTTAATGAAGTCTAGCACAATTCATGACAATAATGACGAATTGCGGGAAGCGGCTTGAGAGTTGGAGGCAACACCCTTTTTTGAGACGTCATGGCATAAATATCTAGAGCTTGGCCTAAACAGTGAGAAAATGAAGCCGTCTATCGAGGAGCCACCAAAGGATTTGGAACTAAATCCACCCCCGGAGCACCTTAAGTATGCTTTTCTTGAGTCCGATAATTTATTACCTTCGATTATTTCTGCGGCATTAACATTGTTGCAGGAAGAAAAGCTAATGAAAGTGCTAAGGAGTCATAAGAAAGCCTTTGGATGGAAGATGGTTGATATCCGGGGTATTAGCCCCGAGGTTTGCAAGCCCAAGATCATCCTGGAGGAGGATGTGAAGCCGGTGAGGCAATGTCAGAGAAGGCTTAATCCACACCTTCAAGAGGTTGTGCGTAAGGACGTGGTGAAGATGTTAGAGAATGGAATCATCTACGCCATTTCGGATAGTGAGTAGGTAAGCCCTACCCAAGTGGTGCCGAAAAATGGAGGTATGACTGTTCAACCTAATGAAAACAATGAAATGATCCCTACCCGCTTAGTCACTGGCTATCGTGTTTGTATTGATTATCGAAAACTGAATGATGCCACTAGGAAAGATCACTTCCTTTTGCCTTTTATTGATCAAATGCTAGAGAGGTTAAGTGGTCATGCTTTTTACTGTTTTCTTGATGGTTTTAGTGGCTACTACCAAATTTGCATTGATCCTAAGGACCAAGAGAAAACTACCTTTACATGTCCCTATGGTACCTTTGCATTTAGACGGATGCCTTTCGGGTTGTGTAATGCACCCGCGACATTCCAAAGATGCATGACGGCTATCTTTGCGGACATGATTGAGAAATTCTTGGAAGTCTTTATGGATGACTTTAGTGTATTTGGAGACTCTTTTGATGATTGTTTGAGTAATCTCGATAAAGTTTTGCAACGGTGTGAAGACACTAATCTTGTGCTTAATTGGGAAAAGTGTCATTCCATGGTAGAAGAGGGCATAGTGTTAGGCCATAAGATTTCACGTAAGGGGATTGAAGTTGATAGAGCCAAGGTTGTGGCAATTGAGAAATTGCCCGTCCCCACGAACTTGAAAACCCTTCGGGCTTTTCTTGGTCATGCGGGTTTTTACCGGCGCTTGATCAAATATTTCTCCAAGATTGCTAGGCCACTTACACTCTTGCTCAAAAAAGACACTCCCTTCATTTTCACTCAAGAGTGTGTTGATGCTTTTCACATGCTTAAGCAGTTATTAGTGACCGCACCTATTCTAGTTGCACCGATTGGTCCCTTAGAGTTCGAGGTTATGTGTGATGCTAGTGACCTTGCTTTGTGTAGGGCTGTTTTAGGCGAGTGAAAGTTGATAAGATATTTAAGCCTATATACTATTCTAGTCACACAATTAATCCCGCACAATCCAAGTATGCCACGACCGAAAATGAATTGCTTGTCGTTGTTTTTGCTTTTGATAAGTTTCGGTCGTATTTAGTTGGGTCTAAAGTAATAGTGCATAATGATCACCGTGCGTTGAGGGTACTTATTTGCAAAGCAAGAGGCGAAACCCGTTTATTGCGGTGGATTTTACTTCTTCAAGAATTCGATGTGCAAATTAAGGTTCGGAAGGATGTGAGAACGTAGTAGCGGACCACTTGAGTCGTATGACGTTAGATGAGGAAGTGAAAAGGTTTGAGCGGAAATCAATGAATCTTTCCCGGATGAGCAGCTTGATGGTAGTTGATGCGATGCTACCGGTGAAAAGGAGTGCTCGTGAGCCACGGGGTGGATATGGTGACCCGTGTTATGCTCCTTTTGTGAACTATCTTGCTTGCGGTTATATGGATCCTAGTTTAAAGGACTACCAACGCAAGAAGTTCTATAGTGATATTCGATTTTACTTGTGGGATGACCCTTATCTATTTAGACGGTGCTAAATAGGAGATGTGTGCATGATAGCGAGATTAAGAATATCCTTTCGTTTTGCCATGACCGGGAAGCCGGTGGTCATCTTTCGGGAGACAAAACCGCTCTCAAAGTGCTCCAAAGTGGCTTTTATTGGCCAACTATCTTTCGTGACTCTTATGCTTATGTGAAAGCTTATGACGTGTGTCAACGGGTAGGTAGGATATCTAGGAGAAATGAAATGCCCTAAAAGCCTATCCTAGAGTGTGAGGTGTTCGATGTTTGGAATCTGGACTTTATGGGACCTTATCCTTCATCGTATAACAATAAGTATATCCTAGTTGCGTGTGATTATGTGTCAAAATGGGTAGAAGCCATAGCATCCCCACTAATGATAGGAATGTGGTCATCCGGTTCATCAAAAGTATATCTTTGCTCGTTTTGGGGTGCCACGTGCTATCATTAGTGATAACGGTAGTCACTTCCATAACCGTCCTTTCAACACTCTTCTAGCCAAGTATGGGGTCAAGCATAAGTTGGGACACCTATATCACCCCAAACTAGTGGCCAAGTGGAAGTGAGTAACCGGGGGATAAAGCGTATCCTTGAGAAAATCGTGAATTAACACCCTAAGGATTGGGCTAATAAGTTAGATGATGCGTTATGGGCCCTTAGAACCGCCTTTAAGACTCCTATAGGTATGTCTCCTTATATGTTGGTGTATGGGAAGTCTTGTCACCTCCCGGTAGAGCTTGAGCACAAGGCATATTGGGCTACCCGGTTCCTAAACTTGGATGAGGGTCTAGTAGGAGAGAGGCGGTTAGCATAGTTAAACGAGTTATATGAGTTTCGCCTTAGAGCTTACGAGAGAGCGAGGGACTATAAGGAGAAGACTAAGTTACTTCACGATTGAGCCATTAAGCCTCGAGATTTTAAGGAAGATGACGAAGTCCTCCTTTATAACACTCGCTTTCACCTCTTTCAAGGGAAACTCAAATCTCGGTGGTCGGGTCCTTATACCGTTTCAAAGGTCTACCCCTCCGGTGCCGTCGAAATCATTCACCCAACCAAAGGGCTGTTTGTTACAAATGGCCTTCGGTTGAAGAAGTATGAAAGGTTACATTTCGATGAGGCACTCGAGGTTATCCTTCTTACGGATCATGTCCCTTGTATGGGACCTTGTGAGTCTTGTCAAGGACTCTAAACTTGACATTCCAACCTTTTAATTCCATCAAACTTCTTTATATCCACCAATTCCACCTTTGTGTCAACAAAGATAACTATAAAGTTGACACCGTATAAGTCATTCGTCGAGCCAATGACGTAAAACAAAGGCGCTTGGGGGAGGCAACCCACCGTTTCTCTGTTTTTGAGTAGTTTTTAGGTGTTAGAAGTGATCTTGGGTGATAGAGTGGGAATCTAGGTTAAAATTTTGAAGTTTTGGTGAGACCCAGGGCAATGCGTACGCATTCTATTTAATGCGCACGCATTCCACAACCAGAGAGTCAGCAGAGAATTAAGTGTGTTCTACGCGTACGCATTCTTTTAGATGCGTACGCATCATTTCAGCAGAGAGCTCAGTTCCTTCCATTGCGTACGCATTGAATTCTATGCGTACGCATCATAATCCAGAGAGTTCCAGGGCCAACAATGCGTATGCATTCTGTTCTATGCGTATGCATTCCTTCAGCAGCGTCCTTTCCCCTTTCAATCTTTCGGTCTATGCGTACGCATTTCCATTCTAGCGTATGATGACGGTCAAAATATACCCGTAAAAGTCATCAACATTATCCTTAATCTAGCCAAATAATATATATTTTATGTTAAATCACATGTGTATTATGATTATTTAATGTTTTGTGATTTATAAAATATAATTTGGTATTTATCCATTTTTTATCATTTAAATATAATTTACTGTGCAATAAATGTTTATTTTGTAGATAAAGATAAATTGGAAATTTTCTACCAAAAAAGAAGATAAATCTCAAGGCAATTCGAAGTGGAATCGGATTGAATTAAGGATAAATATCAAGCAAAGACGAGAAGAGGTGTACGGGATACAAGTGCGGCGAGGCAATCCAGCTTTTGATGGACTCATTGGCGCCCAGAGTCCTCGCTCATTGGGCCGAGTCCCCCTGTCTATCCGGATTAGCTTAGAATTATCCTAACGCGTTTTCAGACTTCATTTGGATTTAGGAAACTTATTTTAGATCAGTTCAGGCCTATCCTATGCGAATTTTTACTCTTATAAATACTTGTACTAGTTCATTAGCAAAAACACACATCAGACACTTCTCTCAGTTTATAATTATGTAAGTTCATGTATTTATTTCCTCTTAGTTTTTATAATTAATTCCCCAATTATTATTTATCGTTTGAGATTGTTAGTTTCTTAGTTAAATGATGTAGATCTACGATTACGACGTGAGGCGGTGGGATTTCTCGCCTATAGGATCCACACGCCCACGCCTATGTCTCGTGATCTATGTATGACTTTATTTTGATCAGTAATCATGTTTCTAGTAGATCTATATAATTGCTTTATGAATTTCTATTTTATCCGATAAGTATGAGAAACGCTAAGATTTAGTTGTTCGCCCGCGTCAATCTAGCCACATCTTTATGGTGTGATTGTCCACCTAGAATTTCTTATCTTAGTAGGTATGGCTACGGCTACGTCGCTCGTCTGTTTTAATTAGCGAATTATTAGGAAATACCAATATAGTGCTCCTAGGTCGGCTCATGAATTGATCTTCTGGGACTTTCAGCGAGATCTAGATATGTTCTGTATTTGGGAATTGCTAGCACCTAGTTATACGTAAATCGTATATTAACATGATACCTAAAAAGTTAGTGTTAATGGGACGGAGACTGATGCGATCGCTAGGAAGTACGCCTAATCACAGGAATGTTGCCTAGGTGAGGAATACGGTTAATATCGGCATCCCTAGTTTTGTAAGCGTGCAAGTTATATGAGATGGAGGCCTAAAAAGCGAAGTCACGTAATGTAGCATAGTAATCTAGATGGCCTACCCGGAGCTAGATCTAGTTTAAGGGATGACTCCCGTAGCCAATATAAAAGAAATACGAATCGGATTAATAGTTGTCGAGTATCGCTTAATTATATAGAATCTCTAGATCCAAACGATAACATTATAATTGGGGAGGTTAATTACGTTGTTTATGTGTTGTGTCGAGTCGTGTCATTTATCTTTTCTTGTCTTTTGTTGGTCGTAGACCGCCTTCATGTGCTCGGCATGAATGAATTGTTTGTATATAAATGATCCACAATTGGTTCCCTGTGGGATCGACCTTGATTCTCTATAGTTATACTACGATGGACCTAGTCCTCTTGCTAGTATTGGTTTATGGTGGTCAAGTATTTTATTATCACTTGATCAACGTCATCAAGTTTTTGGCGCCGTTGCCGGGGAACCAACGGTCAATTTTATATATAAACAATTTTTTATTCATGTCGAGTTTTCTGTTTTAGAGTCCGTTTTTACGTTTTTGAGTCCCTCTGGTTGTCTGTAAGTTGTGAAAATTCCAGAATCTGGAACAGCTAGTTTCGCTCCCAACGAGACTACCTCTACGCCAAATGAGCCTGGTTCTGTTTTTTCGGGACTTCACGTGTCTGCTTATCTCCGTATGTTTAATCTATAGTCCGATAAAGCAAAGATGGGAAACCATGTTAAAATCGATCCACGGGTCTGCTTTTGTTTTTCTTCCGCTTGTAGAAACCACCAGAAACAACAACTGAGTCGCATTTTTCGTGGGCGCCGAGAAAATAACCCAAAGAACATGTGGAGCTACGAATCTGCGATGGGAAAAGCGATGGAAGAAATACCTTTAAAGCACCAAGATGGCTCCAAAAGAAAAAAAATTTAAAGGCTTAAATTCGTCGTGGTATAATGTTGAAGGCAAGGTACTACCTTTTTTTGCTTATGTTTTACTATCTTTTGTTTTTTGAACATAAGTTAGCCTATACATGAACTCGAGCATGAATAATAGCCTGAGTTGGTTTGCAAGATTAATTTTATCGGTGTGGAAGGTTACGCTTCAAATCTGTCTCATTTAGAGGTGTAAGGAAACATGTAATAGTTGTAGAAAGCAGTGAATAAAGAATTCCTCGTAGTTCTATTAAAATCTCATTGTCCTATGCATGAGATTGCTTCTACTGGCCATGGGAGCAACAATTTGTGTAGTTTTAAGAATTCGCAATCTAAAGAAGACGTTGAGTTTTGAGAGAGCATAATGAAGCAGCATTATAGAGGATGTGATTAAAATGGGTCCTTAGGACTAAATCTTCTTAGAATTCACTAGTTCCTAAAACGAGAGCCGAGGTAAGAGCTTTGTATAAATAGTATGGATAAATGTCGTTTCTTAGGTCTCAAAACCAAGGGAAGGGTATTAATCTGCAAAAGCGACGAGCCCACCTCTTATAGTGCTCAGAGGGTCAAAGTCTGGCGAGCCGTGAAGGATGACGTACAAGGATACTTTTTTGGAAAGTCGAGCTGAGGACTTTAAACTCGTAACTATTTCTTTAAAACCCTTAGGATTTCCTTTTAGTTTTTTAGGTTTTGTTTTCTTTGAGTCCAATAAAAGTAACGTGACATATGTTGAGGTTTTTTATTTTGCCGTGTTCCGATGGCCATTGGGCTAAGGATGTGCAAAACTTTTTTACTCAATATAGGCCACGTGAAATAGAGTTCCGTAGAAGAGTCGAAATATTGCTAATGAAAAGGAAATTTAACAATCAACCTTAAGATTGAAGCATTAAGAGAGCATGAGAATTACTGAAAATGTAACAGAGAATGATTGGTGCGAACAAGAACATTTTTTTGGTCAACTCCCAAAACTTTTTAGAATGGCGATCCGAGTGAAAATCCAAAGTTGTGTGCAATTCGTTCTGCAACTACCCTTATCCTTTCACTTTATACCTTTTAACCCTCAACCTTTTCTATTCTCTCACCAATCTGCCTCACAATTCATATTTCTAACCATTCTTTCATTCCCTCTCTTTCTCTCCGTCTATTTCACTCTCCCACCCTAACCCGATCCCTTAAACAATACCCACCCAGAACACAATTTCTGCCCCATCCCTATATTATCTTCTCTTACCATCCTTATATATCTTTTTCTAAACCCATCATACTCTCAACCTCCATGTTGTTTACATAATACCCTTGTGTTATGGAGTTCAAATATTGCTAAGTTTTAATGATTATATTTTATCGCTTTGGTTTTCATGATCCTAGCTAAGGTAATGTGTAGCTCGAACCTAGCTAGATTTTAAAAGTTTTAGGTTCGATCAAACTACAACTTATCTTTCTACCGGAAGTTTTAAATTTTACACTTTTCCGCCTATTCCGGCATTTATAGATGATGAGTTTTGTTCTATACTATCACACCTATCCGACCTTGTGATGACGTTGAGACCTTCTACGTGATAAATCGGGTGATTAGTAATTTTTAGGAGAAGCTACATCTCCTAAGTTGTTGATATCCATTCAAAACGTGAAGCGTCTGCGCCGAGTTTCTGATCCTATCTTTTACCAATAGGTCACATTGAATCTGTTATACCTTACCAAGTGTCTCTTTTACACTGGATTGAATACATGGTTGATCCAGTCAACCTCGTGTTTTCCCACGTGGGGTAATGCTTTTTGATCTTTGTCTTCTCCACCCGGTTTTAAGAATATTTAAGCGGTGGAGGTTATAGATGAAGACTACCATCTTTAGTTGCTTGCTTATTTTTCTTTCTATTTAGTATATTTTCCTTTGTATCGAGTCTGTTGTCAGTTTTCTAAATCATAATGTTGTACTAAAAACAAGTCGGGTTTAATAATTTCAATGTTTCAAAAATGTAATCATTTTATGGACTTAAAAATGTTTAAGGTTTAATGTATTCCTTTAATCGTTCTTTTTTTCGATTATTATTTATGAGCTATACCAGAACGAGTTTTGAGCTTTGTTGAAGACTTATTTTGCAAATGATAGAACTTCGTGTTCGATCTCGGTTTGCTTATATTCCTAGAAGTTCCTCGACGTGCTTGGACTACTCCGATATTCTCGCTTTTACTTGGAGCCGCTTTCCGAGCTAAGTCTTTTTCTGACATTCTCATTTTTTCTTTGTCATTGGGGACAATGACATGCTTAAGTGGGGGGTAGGAGACTTAGCTAAGATGTGCTATAATTAATAATTTAAAGAAACGGTACGGTAGAAAGTAAAAAAATTTGAATAAATGTCATATTATTTATCTCGTACCCTTAGAATTGTGAGCTCCTAGCTAAGAATTGATAAGAAAGGAACCAAGTTGCATGAGTACGTGATCATTTTATACTTATGTGAATGTAAATTTAAGGATATTCATGCCGATTGTTGCAAGTAGTTATTTATTATTCGATTACTCAATCTTTGAATCGATTTTTACCGCACGAATTATAATAACTGAAGAAATTATGTGTACATTGCGTAGATGATTGGTTATGCAGACTTAGTGTCGATATTTATCTGCTGATGTATTCCTATATTCTGGCCATTAAAGCGGAGTAATAAGCTTGAGATTTATCTGTGTTTTAACAAGGCGTTAAACACTGGGCTTGTAGTAACATTACCAAAGTAGCTTTGCGCTTGTGGTAATATTCAAAGCTATTGACCAATCCGTGAAAGGGGATTCTTGCAATGCATAATTTACTTTTAAAGCAAGTTTCTTTCTTGAGAAGTGTTAATGCTTGAAAATATGAAAATGTGAGAAAAAATTCAACTTTTAAGAGGCTTCGAGTATTTTTCTCGGTCTCCAAGTCTAAAAACCTCTTAGATAACGCTCTTGCTTATTGCACCATGTCTTTACCCATGCGAGGCTTAAGAAGTGGGAATACTGATGTTGGTAGGTTGAGATTGCGAAGTTAGCATAAACTCTAATCTTGCCACGATTATATAAAACTGAATGCATATGCACACATCACTGATTCATAAGCGAGTAGTGAATAATGGATACCTTATGAGCATGACCGGTATGAGTTGACTCGAGTCTCTTGCGTAAGTATAATCGACCATGGAAACTCCTCCGTTAGGGAAGAAGCTTCGTCGGCCCGCTTCTTTCTTGTGTCTTCCCGGGAGTTAGACTCATTTGTCACTCAAAGTTGCTTACCGTGAGAGGGAGATGAGGAGACTGTGGGCCATCTGCCGGAGGGGAGTGGTTCTGACGACGAGGGCAGTGAGTCTGGGGATGAGGGGAGTAGTTCTGATGAGGTAGGTTCTGGGTCTAGTTCGGGTGAGGAGGGTAGTCAGTCCGAGAGGGATGGTAGTGCTTCTGCTGGAGACAAGGCCACACCATAGGCCACCACAAGCAGGTGTGTATTGCTGCAAAGACGGAGGAGAGGAGAGAGTGCTACCACCGACGTGTTGATCGGGGTTCAGGATGATGTGGTCACTATCGAGGGTGACGTTTCTGCTGCTGGGGCTACTCAAGACCATACCACTGCTGCACCCGCCGTTGAGCCAGAAGATCCAGCAGAACTCTATCTCATACGCGATCCTCCAGACCAGTCTAAGAGTGCTTGAGTTTATTTTGTTCCATTCTCACGATGTATAGCCCTAGACTAGTCTGTTATCTTTTGCACTTTTGAGTTTTCAGTTAGACTTGATGTAAGCCCGAGGGGCACTAGACTTGTTTCTTCACTTTTCTTTCATTTACCGCACTTGGATGATTTGACTTTGGGCCGTTTTGGCTGTACTTCTGTGCATGGTTGATACTCTTTTATGTTATTTGATATTTCTGTCACATGGAATCTGAGTCGGTATTTTCCCCGTATCCTCCCCTATTCATATTTGTGGCGTTATCTTTCTTCTATTTCGATATCTATTACTTCTATTCGGCACGGTGGTTGTTCCCCGTGTTTGTGTGTTCTTGGTTTCTCTTGGTGTAGGTATTCGAGATGGAGCTTGCCTAGCCATGTCACGTACACAGTTGCACCTTTCTGCCGGGTTCAGCTAAGCCCTATTTCCTTTATCATTCACACACTGAGGACAGTGTTTCATTTAAAGTGGGGGGTGGTCGGCTTAGCTAGATTATGTGCTTCATTGTCTAAATTTCGGCCATTGTGTTGTATGCTTAGGGTTTGATTACTTCTTTAGCAAAATTCGAGCAATTTTTAAAAAATTTCATGGTATTAATGTTGCATTCGTATGTTGAGCCGTCACACCGATAGGATAAATGGTTTAATGAATGTTTAAATGCATGTTACTTGGCTTACTACCTTATCTTGAGACGCGGATTTTTATGCACGTATAGCTTTGAATTCATAAACCATGGTGACTAGTGACCGATTATGGTAGACTTAGGCACAATGCGTTACCTAGAACTCATACCATTAACTTCGAAACGAAATAGAAAGGCCGACTTTGGTAGAGTTTGGGACGATAGTTATGGCATTTCTTTGACCTAACTAGAGCCAAATAGCCATCCCGTGACATATTCCACAAGAATCCCTCTAAGCCTTGATAGGATGGTTAGACCCCATCGCACACTTAGCCGCTTGTATTTAGCCCGTAATCACCCAACCCTTGAGCCTTATTTGTGGTCTACATTCCTTGGACACCCAACGAGTCAAGCTTAATCTTTTCATAGTCGAGCGCACTTGCTAAAGCAAGTGTGGGGTGGCAGAGGAGTGCGATTTATGGAGGAGTTGGTGTTTTTACGAGTTGTTTGACGATTGGGAGGGTAGGAGCTCATGTTTTGATATAGTATGCACATGATGACTTTTGACTCGAACCTTTTAATTTGTATAGTGCAAATTTTCTAAGTAAAAAAATAAGAGAAAAGAAAAGAAAGAAAACTCAAAAGAAAATGAAATCAATCAAAGAAAGCCTGCAATAAAGTCAATAAAAGTGTAATAAAGGTTGAGTCAAAGAAAGCCAAGCATTTTAAGACTCGTGCTTTTGATTTGTTATGTGATGTTGGTGTTTGGGATGAGTCGTTAGTAGAGAAACATGATTCTTTCACATCTTAGCCTCGTTACACTGAGATATATAGTGCGATATGGCATTTTATTTAATGAATCATGTTTCTAGGCTCATTTTGAGCTAGCTGTAGAAGGGTAGTAATCTTAAAGAAGTCGCTTGATCGGCCTCACTAGGCTTCCAATCTCACCGGCAGAGTACCGGTCGATTGTAATCAGATAGTGAGCAAGGTCGATCCACAGGAGAAATCTAGTTGAGTACCAAAGTGGTCCAAACATCTAGTCTAGGCATATCTATTACTCGAGAAGTGATTTTTAATTAACTACAAATGCAACTTAAACTAAGTGATGAAAACAAACTAAGTATGCAAATAGCTAGAGATATGATGATCCGAACAAAGTAAAATGATATGTAACGAGGTGGCTCGGGTGATGTTCCAAATGAGCTAGATATGAGGTCTTGTAACTACTCGGAATCAAGCTTCATGAATGAGTTCCCAAAGCATTCAAGGTGTAATTCACTACTATCACGTTAATCGATCTCTCGTGATCAACGCATTACAACCATACACCAAACCTATCGGCTAGGACTAGATTAGGTGAACGGCTATGCATTAAAACTCTATGAATTTCCCAATTCAAGATTAGGCAACACACACACTAGAAATCTATTCTATCTGCAGATGATTTTACTATGTGTTCATGGTGACTAGTTCCATGTCAATTTTTACGATTAGGCCTCGAATTAACCCCTTAGATGGTGCAATTAGTCGTGAATTAACCACACCCATGAAGAGCAATCACCATAACTTGAACAAATTAAGACATACAAGACAACCCAACTTGAATCCCAAGTAATTACAAGAAATCTAGTTAAAGCAAAGATGAAATTAAACTAATTAAAGCCATGAAATAGAAAATTAAAAGGAAATTCAGAATTATACCTCAATTAAGTAAAAAGCTTGAACTTAGGTCCAATCCCATAGAGATTCACCACAGAGAAGATGAATTCACCATTTTAGAGTAGAGCCCAAGCTTGATTACACACTAATTTGGAGTTTTAAAGAGCTAAGATTATACTTTTTAAGCTATGAAAAGAAGAAAAGTGAAGAGAAGAGTTTTTGGGTTTTTCCTAATCTAATTCTATTGCCTAAGTCGACTCCCTGTTTCAGTCCCTCTGTTCTCCAAAAGTCGAAGTCCAGTCTCAGTCAAATGCTAACTATTTACTATTTTCCTATTAAGTCCCTCATTTTTCGTCCCAGCAAATTGAGTCTAACTATTAGACTATATTCTAATGAGTATTTTCCCAAGTCTAAGATTAGTCAATCCAAAAATAATATAATATAAACTCTACTACATAGTTTCTCAATATGCATTGCACCAAATTCAGGGCCCAGCCTAATTGCTCACTTGGCTGATGGAGGCCCGCAAAATTTAATTCATCAACTATCGCCTTTTTTTACTGCCTCAATAATCGACACTCGAGATATCACACAAACAAACATAATTTCAGTAGGGTACAAGATACCCTGCAGGCAAGTTATAAAAGTCTACATTTCAACGATAAAAATGATATTTCCGATTAAGTGCTATTTGGAACCAAAAGTGATAAAAATAACATGAAAGCATAATTATACGATAGAAATGAGCCCAAATGCTATCAATTGGGGGTGAAATATGTATGAAATGCATAGAAGGGTGGACTCTCATCAGTAGATCTAGCTACGCTTTTTACATCGCACACCCGTGATTAAGCTTGCTCGCTTTATTTCTTTCTTGTTTATTCCTAGAAATTCCCTCGGTTAGCCCCGCCCCTAGCTTAACGTTACAACCGCCCAAGTCCTACTTGACTCTTACTTGGTCTCGGTGGCCCCGATTAGTGGAGATGCTTATGAAGTATAAGCCTATGGTGTAGTCGATTAACCTGGCATCCATAATCCAAACCGTAAACCGTGGTAAATGTAGAGAAGCTATTCACACACACACATCCGCTTGCTTGATAAGACAGGGTTAAGTGTTGTTCATTCACTCATTTACTTTCCGGTTATCATTGAGGTGTGATTGACTTGACCTACGACGCGACGCTGACTCCTTGATTCTTTTAAAACGCCTCATTTTGCTCGAGGGAAGCAGCAAACGCTAAGCGTGGGGGTGGTTGATGAGAGTCAACTTTACTTTGCTCCGTGCATATTTCAACCCTCGCTTACGGTACTTTTGGCTCATTCCGAGAAATTCTAGGCCATGTTAAGTGGAGAAAACACACAATGCATTCACGTTGAGGTAAACCATCATATGATGGCAAACCTTGTTATTTGGTGGTGTTTTTAGTCCTCTCGAGTCCTATTTATCTTGTGAAATTATGCTCGTATCTCGTTTAGATGTCATGACGCAGATATAAGTGCTCGTAAGCCTGGAAGGTGAGGTATTGAGCTCAAAAAGGCAAGACCGAGGTTCGGGATGAAAAAGTCAAGAATTGCGCCCATGCGCACGCATTCTCGATTATATGACGATCCTGGTACAGATGCAAAGATTTGAGGAATGCACTCTATGCGACACGCATTCCAAGCTATGCGACGCATCCTTGATACTGTGATGTTCAGCCTTGAAAGTCGAGACAATGCGATGCATTCTACTCTGCGCGCGACGCATCCCGTAAGAATAAAGAAGCTAACCAATGGAGGCAAAACGCTCAATGCGCACGATTCCAAGCTATGCGCGACGCAATCATCTCAAAGAGAATCGAACTTCCTAGACGGGCCACAGAGTAACGCGCGCGCATTCAGCAAAGAATGTGTACGCATTGGACAAGCCTTTTAAGTACAATTTTTGGGCACATATAAATAGGAGATTGCATGATTTTGGGATACCTCTTGATACTTTTTGATACTTCAAATTTTACCTGGAATTCTCTCCTCATACCCTTCTCATACCCTTAGATCAAATTCATCCTTTCACCCTTAGATTCACTTCTACATTAGTTATTACATAGAATTAGTTTAATCTAGCTCAAGTTTCTCCTTTATCGTTGATTCCATCTTTTGTGGGTCTTCTTCATCACAATTAACTTTTGATGATGTTGGAGCTTGATGTAATTCAGATTTCTACTAATATGGTTATCAATCTCGCTTTCTTCTTCTTTATGGCTTTAATTTTGTCTTTAATTGTTGTTTCTTATTTCATTATGAATAGCTAAACATCTCATAGTCAAATCATGTGAAGATTGATGAAATCACTCTAATTGATGAAATTGGGAATGGGTAGTGCTTAATTGTTTTTATATTGACGAACTCATGTCTTAAAACTTGTTATCAATGCTTGAATTAGATCAGCACACCTAGTTCATGAACACACACACCACTTTTATAAATGTATGTTATGGGGGTGTGGAAAAAAGGGTTTTAAGATCACTTCTTATAATCAATCGAGTTGTTTAGATTGATTAGGAGTGAGGTTCAATCGTTGTTGTAAATCGAGCAACTCTAGCCCGTAAATCTTGTTTCGGTCAATTAAATTCTTAAAGGCGAATCGCTGAACCGGGCAAAGGGTGTCTCGATTGTTGAATGGCGCCTTACACTAGCTTAGAGTTTGCACCCATGAATGAGTCAATATAAGTATTAGGATGGTTGGTTGGTAGTTTCCATTCCCGAGATAATCGATTAGAGGGGCGATAGTAATCAATTGGATCATGGTTTGGTTATGTCTCTCCTTATATTTCTTATTATCGTTAATCTACATATCGCTTTTAGTGTAATTGAATACTTGAAACATCGTGGTTGATCTCGAACTAAATCTAAAATGACTTTGATACTCGATAAATTCCTCGTGGGATACGACCTTGCTCGCTACTATAGTGAATCCGACTCGGTACACTGCCGATTAAAGTTGGACGTTACTATTTTGGCCATCACTTTACCCGTAGGGGTTCTTTATCCATCTATAGCGATCCATTTTGTGCGTCCCATATTGCGTGTCGAGTTTTCTGACGTGATAGGGCCTTATTATCGTATATACCCCATATCCCTATTATATATTTTGGCACTCAGACCATGTCCCGTGTATGCTTTGCGTTGTTTCTGTCTACCTTCATATAGGGATTCGGGTCATGCTTACACGAGGTTGTTACGGGATTCGATAGCGCCTTTCTGCCGGGTTCATAAGCTAAGTCTTCTTTTCTATCTCATTCACGCACTGAGGACATTGCTTCATTCAAAGTGGGGGTGGATACGACTTAGCTTTATATTGTTTCAATTGATAAATATGCTGGTAATTGTGATATGCTTAGTTGATGTCCGGATTTGAGTCAGTTCGTGGCTTAAAATTTTAAAACTTTTCACGGTTTAACACCGCGTTATATGCATGTTTCTCACGATGGAGTTGGTAAATGTCTCAGAGTCAAGTAATGCGGTACAGTAAGGCGATTTTATTCTATTACGATACGAACCCTTTTAGTGCACGTAGAACCTTGGTTATACTTAGTTTGGTTGCTATACACACTTATACCACTAGTTTCGAGGCGAAATAGAAAGGTTGACCTAGGCCGGATTCGGGATGAGAGTCCTGGCGCTTTTTTGACCCGACTAGAGCCAAATAAGCCAAAATCCCAACATCTTATCCTCGTACCCCCTTTAAGCCTTGATAGGTCGGTCTGACCACCGTCCAAAAAAGAGCCGCTTTTGGTTACTTAGCCAGTATTACCCTAACCCCGAGCTATATTATTGGTCACGCTTTTGATCACCTTACGAGTGGACTTAATTGTTACATTGACACACTTTCGAATCAAGTGTGGGGTGGGAGATGGTGCGTATTTCTAGAGGAGTTGGTTATTACGAGCTAGTATAACGAAGGGGATGAGCTCGAGAAAATCCATTGTAAGGCTTGTTGGTTCGAGAAAATTTTTAAAAAAAGAATGAATTGAAAAAAAAGAAGAAAAAAGAAAAGAAAATTTTGAATAAGGCTTGAGAAAAAGAAGCCAAAGAAGGAGTGTTTTGAGTGAATAGAAGTATGATGTTGAGGTTGGAGTTGTTTATTAATGAGTATAGAAAGATTGAAGGAGTTTGGTGTGGTTTGGAATGTTTTCGAAGAGGAAGTAGATAAGATGATTAGGTTCACTCATATTTTATTTTCTCCATCCCAAATTTCCTTTCGTTAACTCCTGGCCCCGAGCTTAACATTATAACCCTCAAAGTCCTACTTGACTGTATTTTGCCTCGGTTGCCTCGGGATTAGTGAAGATTCTAGTCCGTATGAGTGTGTGTAGGCATTTGGCCGGTATTCAAGCCGGTAATCATTTTGAGTGTAGCCCTCGGTTTTTATAACACACACACACTTCGCTTTCGTGATAAGATAGAGTCAAGTGGTTTACATTCAGTGTCTACTTTACTTTTACCTTGATGCCGTGAGTACTATGCATGTTTCGTAAAGTTGATCCCTTGGTCTGTTTTAGAGCGCCTAATTTACTCGAGGATGAGCAAAGGCTAAGTGTGGGGTGGTTGATGGAGTCAACTTTACTATTACAGACAAAGTATCGGGTCAACGGGAGTATAGTGGTCACAAGGTCGTATCCACAAGGAGTAATGTCTAAGTACCAAAGCTGACGTAGAACTTAGTTCAGGCCAAAATATGGTAGACGATATTATAGTAATGTAGAAATAAAGATTAAACTACCGGTTTTACTTCTAAATATTAAAAGGCATAGCCGAACTATGATCCCACGAGCTACTTTTACCTCTTAGGAAGGACTTGACAGGGAGCGTGTCTTAACCGACCTACCTATCCTATATAGTTTAACGACATCCACGGGTGCCAACTCCTAATTCTAGTGATTAGACTGAACAACTCGATCTAACCACCCTATGTGAAACTAACCGATTATCCTAACATGATTAAGGTCTAGAGTTGCTCGAACAATGATGACAAAACTCTGTATTGGAAACGGTCCTAACAACTAGGCCGAATCTACGCAACGATCCCAAAACCCCTTTTCCTACATCTCTCCGCAAATACATCTATAAGTTCGATGTGTGTGACGGTGAAATAGGTGATCAATCTAATTCAAAGTTGTTATAATAAGTTTTAGGACGTGGATTAATCGTTTAAACATGCAATTACGCACTACACAACTCCCTGTCTCATCCCCCTTAGGGTTTTCACTCGTTTTCACATAATTCGGCTACACAACTAATTAGCTACTCATAATTATGCTAATAACGGAATTAAGAATTGAAATTAAACTAAGAACAATGAAATAAAAAGAAGTCGTTACCATAAAAATGCCGTAAATCTGATCCACAAAATATCGAAGTGAAAACGCAATCTAAAAGTTGAATCTTTGGAAGTAATATTGAAATCTAAGCTATAACAAGTGTTTAGAATCGACCGGTGTTATCTAAGGAATCCACGGATCAAAGTTTGATCAACCTACACTAAAACCGCACCAAGATCGCCCAAAATGTGTATAAAGTCGACCAAAGTTATCAAAGTGCCGAATGAGCTACGATTTATAAAGGTAGGTTGATTTTTTTGTCGCCGAGAGGCAAACGCCCGTTTGCCTGGAAATCTGATTCTTGATTAGGGTTTGTTCTTTAGAGAACCAGCGTTTGGCTTCTCCTAAACGCTAGTTCATGGATCATGTCTTGAGGGCAAATGCGCGTTTGGATTGTCTTGAATGCCCGCTTGTCGAATATGAGCTCGTGATTTACGAACCCATCCAAACGCTAGTTTGGGGGTAATTTGGACGCCGCTCGTCATCTAAGCCAACTTTCAAAGATCAAATGCCACGTTCGCAAACGCCGCTTGAGTAGAGCAAACGCCCGCTTGCCTTGATTTCATTCCAAACTTGATTTTCTCCACTTTCATGCTACTCGTACACGCACATGTTTCTTGCTCCAAAACATCGCCTTTCCTGTGTTCTCGAGTCACCTAAGTCCCGAAATAACATATACGAACAAACACCACGCGTAATTCCGTAAGACAAAAGTGCTCGGAAAAGAAGTAAATATCGTCAAAAAGGTGGAGTTTACTATCGATGTGACAGTTTAACTCCCCGTGCGTATAACACAATATTACTCTTAAACAGGCCTAGAACTACCCAAAACATGTCAATAAAGTGATAAACGGGGGTTAAATTGTACACCAAAGTACAGTAAAGTTGACTCCCATCAAAAGACAATCCCCTTATTTGTTGATCCTAGAAACTGATCAATCCCGGGAGTTTGTATTGGTTATGAACTAATTGATCACTAGTGGGTTAATGGTAAATAAGGATAAGATGTATTGAAGAGGTTTACGGAAATAATCTTACTTCAGTACGGATAGTCTATGGAGGGTTAGTTTATATGAAATGATTATATCAATGGACACTTATCGACTCGACTCGACGTTTTGAGAATAAGTTATATCTATAATCGATAGAGTTCGGGCCGGATTTATGGTGGCGTAAATCCGGAATTAATGAATTAAGTAGAAATATTATGTTCGATGAATATTTTATTTAATTTGTTGTAGCTACTGGTTATAGGTTCATGGTCCCCAGGTTGGCTCCTAACACGTGAGTGTTTTCTCATTTTATGGAACCTCAGGATGAAGTTAAATAGTTGGTCTATTTAATGAATATGCAATATTATTTATTTGGTAAATAATATGTCAAATAGAAAAGACATTTTCTATTAAAAATAAATGACTAATTGGCGCCACACTTGTAGATAAGTTAGGAAAAGAAATTTTTCTAGATTATGTCACATGTGTAATTAATTAATTATCTATTTGTTGGAAAATTAAGAGGTTGATTTTTTGGGAATTATCTCTTATTTTGTGGGAAAAATATCTTTTACTTATGGGAATAGGTTTTTGTGGTGTGAAAAAGATAACTCTCTTGACTAGTTATTTTCCTACATAAAGAGAGTTCCTCCCAACACAACACACACTTCATAATTGCGCCACATTGAAAATAAAGGAAGAAAAATTAGTTTCTTGCCTTAGTCATTTAGAGAAGAATAACCTAGGTTTTTTCTTGTGCATATTCGAGGAGGTTCTACGGCGAGGATCGACGCCCACCGCCGTCGCTAGAGACACAACTGAAGACTACGGCATCTCCTTTGGTCGATTATCTCTTCCTCTCCGACAAGGTAAATCTTCAACCTTCTCGTAGGTTTAATTAGTTATGTCAAGATATCGTGAATCGCACAAGCTTCCGTTGTGCTAAGATCGAGTGTCTCGATCGGTGCTACTACTCCTAGCACTTAGTTGAGACCGAAAGGAGATATTAGGTGTGGGAGAAGGAATAAGGAAACCGGAAGGTAAAATCGACCTTAATTGGAATTTGATTTCTTATCCGGGGGTTTATTGCCGTTGTCATTGCATTCAAGATTTTAATCATGTTGAATCATTAGCTCTAGTGTTCTTAGACCAAAGAGGAGGCATAGAGTAGTTTCATACACTCGTATGAGGGGAAACTACTAGCTTAGGAGTGCACCGGTAACACACACTTGAACACTAATGGAAGGTTGGTAGGTAGTTCATTCCATGACGCTAGTAAAGATTGGCTTGATCAATGCACTATCTTGGCTAGGCTTTTTATCATTTTATCACCCTTTGTAGTAATAGATGCTTAGCTACATTTACTTCCTTGAATTATTACGACTTAGATCAAGATAATCATAGCTTTTCGGTGTTCAACCTCATAATCCTCGTGGATACGACCTTGACCACTAGACTAGACTACAATTGACCTGGTACACTTCCGGTTAAATTGGACACCTAGGAAAGTCTCGATCACATAACTCGGCTATAAAACGATTAGCTACTCATTCTAACTATAAAAACACAAGATTTCATCATAGAATATAAACATGCAAACAAGAAATTCGGATTAGAAGTGCGTATGAAGATAAAACCGGAATAAACTTCGATTCCTAGAAAACCAACTTCATATAATAGAAATCCTAGATGATCCAAGCATTTATTACAAAAGATAAGGTTATAAGAGTAATGATACAACCACAACCAAATGACACAACAATGATCTACACCATTGATTTTTGTAGGATGCATATTCATTGATCTAGATCCCGCAATAATCAATGGTGTAGATCCTTGTTGTGTCAATCGGTTTTGTCATTTGGTTGTGGTTGTATCATTGCTCATGTTATAAAAACTCAAAATCTAGCTATGGTGTTTGTATGAATCGAAAATCGCCAAAAAGTCGAGGAAGAAGATGAAGATATCTGCTTCTCCACTCAACATTTGGCATTTATATGGGAGGTGCAAGTGGGCAAAAAGTCCGTAAAGCGCACTGTGACTTTTTAGGCGCAGCCTACTTAAAAGTGTGCGATCTGTGGTTTCACCTCAACCGATAAAGCGTCATTTACCAAATCTTAGGCATGCACCTAAGAAAATACCCCAAAACTCTCAATACCGGTAGTGTGCGCTACCAATTATTAGGCGCAGTGCCTAACAAGTGCTCGTTATGGCTCTCAAGACTGTAGCGTGGGCCTAGAGCTCTCCTTAGCGCGCGGCGCCTACCAATTCCTCTTCAAAATTAAGGTTTCAAAGATTCCAAAGCTTTGCTGCGCGTTTTCCGGGTATTTCATACACCTAGTTCTTGAAAATACCCAAAAAATGATACCACACAACCCTACGGGACACTAGGTGACCGAGAATATAATAAATACACTAAAAAAGGACGAGAATCCTGCACTATATGTCCAAATCTCAGTAAATATTGAAACAGTGCAAAATGTGTCGAAACCAAGCCAAATGTTCCCGGAATCAGGTAAAACGAGTCAAATTGGGTACAAAACACGTAGGAAAAGAGAGTCGAGTTGACTCTCATCAATAAAGGAGAATGTAATGTTTGATCAATTCAATAGAACACAATTTCGGTGGCTTTACGTTTCCGCTCGTGTTCTGATAAAGAAACCAAAATAGCACAACATAAAGACGGTGAACTGTTGTTCTTATTAAATAAATGGAACTGTGGAATTACGGTGATATTTATACTAAAAGATAGTCCAAAAGATAATGACGGTTAAAGATAAAGATCAACTAAACATTAACTTAAATTTTGAATCTATTTAATCTAACAACTTGAATTAACTTATTTTAAACTATTTAATTTATTTTAACAATCTTTATCTCTTTTCGAAATCCATTTTTTATCTCTTTTGACTCTGAACTCTAACACTCCTCTCAAACGTATGTTGTCGGGCTGGAGGCAACGTTTCTTCTGACAATCAAAGAAGATGATGCGGATTTGTGACACTCACTGATTTTATTTCTCTCGCTATTGGCTCTCATAGCTTTTGACTTTTAACCTGTGGAATTATTATTTTGGTTGTCGAATTTCTTTTCAAATTTTCAATGTTGTGACTGCAAATCTGATTTATCATGTGCAACATCCGACGGAGGAATATGTCTATATTGTAATTGCATATGAGAAGTGAATATAGAATGGATACAGAAGAGAAAATAATTTGATGCTATAATGCAAGATTAAATATTCATGTGACTAAACTCAAGGGAAATAAAGAACAAAGAGAAATCTGGCAGCTGGTTTTATTGAACGACGAAAAAGAAAAAACGGTATCCTAAAAATAGCCTATACAACAAAAAAAAAATTTGGAATGACCCATTCAAAGGAGTGTAACGTTGGATTTGGAGTGCATACCTGTCTTTGTGGCAAGACATGGAAAACTGTGCTTCATGCAGGTGATGACTCGCATGCAAAAAACTAGAAAGTGGTCCATATTTCACGGGGACATGGGGTATATATTCTCACTACACGTCACACCTTTCCCATTTGAAGCACAACTCAGATCCTTCAAAATCGCAGCACGTAATGTAATACTAATACTAAATATATATTTTATCATATAAATTTAATAATAATTTTTATATTTATCCAAGCAAACTAGAATCCATTTCCATCTTCCTTTCTATTACAAAACAAAAGAAACACAGAACGTACAAACAAAAAAAAATCAATCATGGTGCTCACAACCACCATTGCCGACTCCGGGGAGCAGTACCTTCACTCCACCTTTGCATCCAGATATGTTAGAGCTCCTCTCCCCAGGTTTCTTTTTCCTTTTCTTTTATTTTTTCTTTCGGTTTTTTGTTGTTTTAATTTTTAAATCAACGCATGTTGTCGGACCGTCTGTTTTAATTAATTAATCTGTGTAGTGTGTGGCATCGTATGTATGTATGTGTATATATGTAGGTTCAAGATTCCAGAGAAATCAATGCCGAAGGATGCAGCTTATCAAATAGTAAGTGATGAATTGATGTTGGATGGGAACCCAAGGTTAAATTTGGCATCTTTTGTTACCACCTGGATGGAACCGGAGTGCGATAAGCTCATTATGGCAGGCATTAATAAGAATTATGTAGATATGGATGAATACCCCGTTACCACTGAACTCCAGGTACGTACCAGATTAATATATCTTCTTTTCACTTTATTAGTTACTAATTCATCAAATTATTAATATATATGTATACAGACGTCGTCATCGACTGTTGGCTTAGTTGTCCAAAAAAAAATAAAAAAATAGAGTCCATTATAAAGAATTAATTGATCAATTAAGTATTCGAATGGAACAACTAATTAGTACAGTACGCAGAAAAAGCCAGAATCGAAATGAATGAAATGATATTTTGAGTACGAAATCACTAAAAGTCGCCAAACTCTACTTCGAGCTCATCGAGCCATAAAAATCAAGATCGAACTCGACTCGTTAAGTACTAGATAAAGCTCGACTGACTCTCAGAAGCTCGATTATTATCCTAGAATTCATTTAATTTTTAACTAAATATGGTAAATTCGAGCCTCGCTCATCTAATACTCGACTTAATAATATTTTTTAATAATAAAAATAATATTTTATAATAAATTTAATAAATTAAATAATTTTTAATCAAGCTCGATTAACCTCATGAGCTACTCGACATTATATTTTAAAACTCGAAAGCTCGGCTCGGTTAATTATTCGAGTAGCTCGACTTGAGCTCGAACTCTAAAAACCGAATTGAGTAGATCTCTAGCGAATGAAACAAGAAGAAATTTCACTTAATAAAATTTCAAATTTCATTTATCATCATAAGACAGTGGTAGGGACGAATTAATAAAAATTTAAAATATGAAATTCGAATTAAAGAACCAAAAGATAACTAATTTTTTCAATTAACGAATTGACCAATTAATCCTTTAAGGATGACCTCTAGTTAATTACCTCTTGTAGGGACGAAACTCGAACAATTAACAGTGGGACAAGTCTTGGCCGGGAGAATATAAAGTCTCACGTCGATAAAGTAGTAGCTAGATAGTCCACCCACGTATAAGTGTGAGACATAAAAGTCTTATCAACTCGGGTTAGCTCTTTTAGACCAAACGAAAACGACGGTCCCGGATCATTTTTGACTCATTTGAAACTACCAGACCCGGGGTATGCGGGTGTTACAGAATATCATAGTTCAGTTGCACCGTTCTCCCTATATGTCTTACTGTGAATAAAATTCCATAATTCGCATTTGGGGAAGTGGTTTAAAATGGCAAAAAAGAAGGGGAAAATGAAAATCAGGACAATGGAAATATAAATTGGGTGATCCACTGTTGTTGCAGTGGAACTGATCTCAAATCCAATGTTTCACTATCACAGTGGAATAAGGACATGTCATTTTTACCCGAAAAAAATTCCACCGTCTTTTTTACATATTTCTATATTCAAATTGTCATTTTTAACAATAAACCCTTCGCATTTTCACCTTGATATTCAATGCTTAAACCTATAAGACAATTATCACTGCTGATATACAACCTTGATACACGGAAATCAAGCCTAAGGGGCTAAATCAAGCTAGAACACTGTAAGAGACATTTGGTCGAACATGTTTGTTAAAAAGTAGTTAGAGTTAGTTATGGTTAATTAGTTAGTCATAACTGATTCTTAGCTCAATTAGGTGTTGATAGCTCTATATATATAGGCTATAGAATTCCAAAACACGATGTAATCACTCAGTTAAAGAGATCCATTCAATTTCTTCGATTTAATCTTCTTCCTTATTCTAGCTCCCGCCAGTTTTCTGTTTTTGAAATATATTTCTTCTTGGTTTGATCAAGTTCTTGAATGGAACTTGAATTTCTTCAATCACCATGGTGCATGACATATTGACATGCATGGTAAGTTCGTATATTATCGCTTATGCCTACAGTGTCGTTATGTTTGAACTTTGGTTTTTTTCATATATATATATATATATATATATATATATATATATATATATATATATATATATATAATTTCATATGTGTTTTAATAGTAAGAAATTTTCAAATTGCAGAACCGGTGTGTGAATATGATAGCGAATCTATTCAATGCACCTGTGGGTGATGATGAGACGGCCATAGGTGCAGGTACAGTTGGATCTTCAGAGGCTATAATGCTTGCTGGACTTGCTTTCAAAAGGAAATGGCAAGCTAGGAGAAAAGCAGAAGGAAAGCCTTATGATAATCCTAACATTGTCACCGGAGCTAATGTGCAGGTATGTAATCATTTTGTTTCATGACTACCTCCGTCCCATAATATTCTGCATTTTAGTCTTGTGCACATAGACTAATTAAAGAAAGTTGATAAATGATTCAACTTTTAGCATTTTATCCTTGTGCACCAGATTTTTATTGTTTTTTTTTAAAACAATTTAAAGACAGATACTGTACGGTGTACTACGTGCATTGTTTTAATATCACATGCAGGTTTGCTGGGAGAAATTTGCTAGGTACTTTGAGGTTGAACTGAAGGAGGTTAAATTGAGGGACGGATATTACATTATGGATCCTGAAAAAGCGGTTGAGCTAGTGGACGAGAACACCATATGCGTAGCAGCCATTTTAGGGTCAACCTTGACAGGGGAATTTGAGGATGTTAAACTCCTTAATGATCTTTTGACCAAGAAGAATGAGGAAACTGGATGGGACACTCCAATCCATGTGGATGCTGCGAGCGGAGGATTTATCGCTCCGTTCCTGTACCCGGAACTTGAATGGGATTTCCGCCTGCCACTAGTGAAGAGCATCAATGTTAGCGGTCATAAGTATGGTCTTGTATACGCAGGCGTAGGATGGGTTGTTTGGCGATCCAAAGACGATTTACCGGATGAGCTTGTTTTTCACATCAACTACCTCGGATCTGATCAGCCTACCTTTACTCTCAATTTCTCCAAAGGGTCCAGTCAGATAATTGGTCAGTATTATCAGTTCATACGACTTGGATTTGAGGGTTATAAAAGCATCATGGAGAACTGCATGGGAAATGCAAAGGTGCTCAAAGAAGGAATAGAAAAGATGGGGCTGTTTGAGATCCTCTCAAAAGATGTAGGGGTACCCTTGGTGGCTTTCACCTTAAAAGACAAAGACAACAGCAAATTCACAGTTTTCCAATTAGCAGAATCACTCAGAAGATTCGTTGATTGTCCTCATGATACTCTACCACCAGACGAGAGCATGTTGCCGTGCTTCGGGTTGTTATCAGGGAAGATTTCAGTCACAGCCTTGCACAAAGACTTGTTACGGATATTGACAAGGTTTTGCATGAGTTGGAGAACTTGCATACCCAATCATCCATTAAGTTCGCCCACGTGAAGGTCGCCGATGGGACTGCTAATGATGATAATAACGACCTTCGTCTGAAAAAAAAAAAGAATGTGATGGAAATTCAAAGAGAAGTAACTAATTACTGGAGAAGAATGGTGGAAAAGAAGAAAACCAGTGGTGTCTGCTAATTATATACAATACTATGTTTTTCTTTTTACTAATTCCGGTATTTCTTTTTTTTTATACCTACTGATTCTTAATAAACAAAAGACTCCAGAATTTTCATGTTATTAAGTGTTGGAGCTTTAACTTTGAAGGCCATTTTGCAATAAATTTGATACCCTTTGGCTTTTTCTCAATTGATGACAATATGAATCAAGGTCCAAGTCTAACTGAGGTGGTTAAGAAAGTAACTTAGGTAGTTTTCTTTTAAGGTGTATCGTTACATCAAATCCACTTTCAAGACAATAACAAATGACATTCGACATTCTAAAAATCGAATATAAGTTCAACATTTGATTTTACAAAATCGAATTATTAGCTTGTCACTGCATCTTCGGTGTCATTTTTTGAAGACCAAAACATCCAGTCACTTACTCCTAAGTGACATTTTACGAAAAACAAATCATGTGTTACTGCATCTTAAGTAACACTATATGAAGATGAAATCATGAAATCACGTATTACTGCTTCTTAAAAACTATGGTGCAAACAAAAGGTGCATGTTATTAAACACTATATTTCGAGTATTCTATTGCATGTTAAATGTGTCTGAAAGAGCTTAAGTTTCGCCCTCTAAACAGATGCCACTGCGCTTACTCCTCGACCTTTCAATGAGGCCAAGCGCTCGATCCCTTCCCTTCCTTTCGCTTTCCGAAAAAAATAATATATAATATATATATATATATATATATATATATATATATATATATTTGTGTCTGAAAGATATTAAAGGTGTGGAAACTTCACTCTTACAGCAATTATAATGTGAAGTCCGGGTATACTTGGTTATATCTGTCAAGATAATGTGCAATCTAATCCTTTTGGAAGCCGAAAGCCCCTAGTAGAAATTTTAGTTTTGGTTACTCGCCCCTAGTAGAAACTTTTAGTTTTGCTGACTTTGTCATCAAGCAAGATACTTACCAATGAACGTGTGGGAAAAAGAAAAGAAAAACAATTTGTTGTGTGATAAAGGTAAATGTAAGATGTTTAACAGTATTGAAGACATCAATCAATTTCATAGAACTTGCCCTTGGGAAAAAAAATGTACATATGACTAAATCAATGTACCACATGTTTGAGAATCTATCCTTGATGTTCCATAATGTAACACTAAAATCAGTCGAGTGAATATTAAGTCAAGTCCAGTGCTCAGTTATAAGGTTTTACTTGAGCAACTAAATTATGCTTATAGCTTAATTAAATCACACAAACAAGAATAAATTCAATGTTAACACATAAAGAATTCGCTTGGACCCTAGTGCGGATTGTGCAGTAAGGCAAAGATGCTTGTCGCCACAAGGGCGACATTGTATTTCAAGAATACCAAACGTGCAGAACAAAGTGGGGATGATTCTCAAATTTCAATCACTATTTTGTTCAAAACCAAATACAGAGCAGACATGTAAGCCCCAAACGCCAATCAAAATTGGATAAAAACTACTATTGCACAAACATCTACCATGTACCCCCCCCCCCCCCCCCTTCCCCCCCTTACTAGAAGAATCGAATCGCACAGCATATACAATAACAAGATTGACAAATTTGCCCTTCAGCATGCAAGACAGAGAATGAGAAAAGGATAACGGAAACCTACACTTCACACGGAACTTTTGCTCGAGATTGACTTGCACACAACTAGAATCGTGAAGTGGGACTCTTCAAATATAAATACAACATCTATACCTTCAAATGAAGCATGTGAAAATCAACAATGACCACACTTTTTACGTTCTTGAATAGACGTTAAAAATTCAACTTGTTCATGATGATATTGGCTCGTAGGGATATGATAACCACGGGTGTTTCAGAGCATCCGATGCAGAAGGGCGCCTATCAGGGTTTATCTCGAGCAAATAAGCTACAAAGTCAATGAAGCCTTGATCTCCCATTGGCAACCGATGCCTTAACGATGTCTTCTTAGGAATCAAATACTCCAGTCTATTGGTCTCCTGGAAACATTCAAGGGGAGGAGGGGAATGAATAATGAAATTAAATTTACAGAAACTGAATTTCACACAGACAAACACCCTCCCCCCACATTAGCCCAAGCAAAAGAAAAGATCCCAAATTTTACCTGATTTCGCTCATAAAGCATGTGATTTTTAGTGAAATACTTGTATGTATCCCGTCCATTCGCAAGCATGTCTTGATCAATGATTCCAACTATTCCGATAACTCGAGCAAGCAAAGTTGCAGGAGAATCATTTTGGAACAGAACCTACGGAGTAGCATATCATATTAACACATCAGAATCATATAACATTCCAAGCAAAAAGCACATAAAATACTAATTGATTAAAATCCATTACTTAAAATAGAGGAACGACATAGGCATATCTGTAAAAGGGGAAAACATACATTGTAATGCACATATGAGAAGATGACATGATACTGTTTCACAAACCTGCATCTTCTAAATTTTCAAAGAATTCTCAGCTGTCGGAAAAAACTGAATAAAAATCGTTACACAGATAAATTAATAAAGGGCATGACAAACTAATGCCGATTCATCGCATTACATAAATATCTAAATCGAATTCTATTCTTCACGATGCAACTGCTAACTTGGAGATGCGCATGTAGTTTACCAACTATAAACATGTTTGACTCTAATATTGGAACTTCACTTACAGAATTCTGTTAGAATTCTTAATGAAATTCTCTCATCGGCATGAGAGTATCCCATCATTTTGTGGGTTCTTATTCTCAGTGCCCTGTTCCGATGCACATGAAACTCCCTTTCCAAAAATCATAGGCATCAAGATTGATAGCGGTAAGGTATACAAGGATGATTGATATAAGCAATACAAAGCCAGTATTCGAGGCCATGAAGATTCTACACGAGCATGCAAAACCAAACATTTATGAATTAAAGGTTTCTCAGTACTTAAAATTCAAGGAAGGTGGAGGAAAAACACACGTGTACTAGCTAAAGAAAAAAATGGAAAAAAAATAAAGAAAAAGAAAGTGCATGCTCATAAGAGGTTATAAAATGATAGACGACTCGAGTTCTACTCAAAACCAAACATTTATGAATTAAAGGTTTCTCAGTACTTAAAATTCAAGGAAGGTGGAGGAAAAACACACGTGTACTAGCTAAAGAAAAAAATGGAAAAAAAATAAAGAAAAAGAAAGTGCATGCTCATAAGAGGTTATAAAATGATAGACGACTCGAGTTCTACTCCTACATCACTACATAAGATGATTCTATGTAAAAAGAAATTCACTACCAAGATAACTCGCAACAGCCATATCACTGGATCTTCTTTGACACGTTATCTTTGCTCCTTCCGTGGCTGAAATAGTCTCTTTCCCTTTTTACGACGTCTTAGTAACATTGTCCACATTCCACAACTAGCATCATTTACTAGTTCTCTAAAACAATCCTTGGCCTTTTAATTTTATTACTATGCAATAATGCAACATTAAATTATCCAATCACCTGAAATATTTGTTTAGTCAGAGTTTAGACCAAAGATTCTTAGTAGATTGTAGGAGCAGTGCAAGATGCAGACGTATATAAGGCAGATGATGGTGTATATAGTTTATTTTTCTCCAATTACACTTTGATTATATCACTTCTAATTATCATGTCAACTGATGAGTCAGCAAATTAAACAGTTCGGTGAAGTGTAATAAATCACACCTTTCCTGTTAGTAAGCTTTTGGTTGTTGAGAAGTATGGAATTTAGTTAATGATTTTATGTGATGTGATGTGACTTGATTTGAATATATTGCAAATGTCTTGATTTGATTAGAAGCAAATATATTAGGAAACTTTTTAATTTAGGAGTTACACTTTTCTCCTATTTTAGAAGCAATGCCGTGTACTTCTCCTTCTCTTTACTGTTTGCTAATCGTTTTTTTTCTTTTGTTCCCTAATCGCTCTGTATTTATTGTTCTCTCAGAGAAGTGTTTGGATACCTCAAAAAAAAAGAGAAGTGTTTGGATGTATTTGTTAGAACCAGGGGTGAGTTCCTGGATTAATTTCGAACACAAAAAGGCTCACCCACTACTTTGTCTCTGTCGATGTTACTTTTGATGAGCAGAATCCATATTTTGTTTGTAATAAAGAGAGCACGGGAAATAATGCATTCTCAAAATGAAACAGCACCCAGAATCTAATGAAACTGACCCCCCACAGTCAACACTTATTCCTCCTCCTGTTCTAGAAGAACCGACTCCTCTTGGTCAATAACTTTTCCTGATTCACCCGAAATATCCGAGGCAACCATCTTTTAACTCCTCAGCCAACTTCCTCGGACTCTATGGTTCCTAATCAACCAGGTGAACCTAGTGATATTCCTTCAGAAAAGTACTTTACATGTGTTACACGTCACTCTATTAGTAAGTTGATTCCTCCGAGCCCTCGCTATAAATTATTCTTGTTTTATTTTCAATCTATCCGCTATATCTATCTCTAAGACACATCAAGACGCCATTTCTGATTCAGGTAGTGTTGCACAACAAAACTTGGGAGTTGGTTCCCTTCATCTGAGGAAAAAGCGTTGGATGAGGTTTACACAATTAAGCTCAATCCAGACGGGTAGGTTGAACGATTGAAAGTTCTGTTAGTTGCTAAGGGCAAGGGCTATGCTTAAACTTATGGTGTTGATTATGATGAAATTCTTCTATTCCTAATTTCCTATTCTTCTTTATATGGCTACTATTACGGGTGGAAATGTAACAATCAAGTGTCAAAAACACCTTGCATAGTGATCTTGCAGAAGAAAGTTATATGGAGCAACCTACTAGGTTTGTTGCTCAGGGGTAGTATTGTGACAAGGTTTGTAGGTTGACGAAGGGATCTTTTGGACTTAAGCAGTCACCGCGTTCATGGTTTGGTAAGTTTTTTTAAGTGGTCAACGAGTTTCGTCTCCAGCAGTGTCAGCTTGACTATTTCATGTTCTATTTACATACAAAAATTTGGTGCATTTTACTTCTATATATTGATACACAGAATGACATATGACAAACCAAATTAATGTTGAGGCAAAGGTTTTATACATAGGATTTGGAAAAGATTTGCTACTTTCTCGGGATCAATGCTACCAGTTCAGGAAAAGAAAAAGTTTTATCACAGAAGAAATATGTTCTTTGACTTTTAAGGGATCAAAGGGATTAGTATCCAGCTGTGTCAAACTGATTATTTCATGTTCTATATTATATACATAAAAAGATTGATGTGATGATATTGTAAATACACGAAATGACATACAAGTATCAACAAACTAAAGGAATTATTGAGGCAAATGTTTCATATCAAGGATCTGGGAACGTTTCAATACTTTCTTGGGATTAAGGTTGCCATGTCCCAAGAAAATGTAAAGGAGTTGACACTCCTATGGATCCAAATTAAACACTATCCAAAACTAGGCTAAGTCTTTGAATCGCCGGCAAGGTAGCGAGGATAGTTATAGAGCTCGACTGTTTTACCATTACATGGGTGGGCAATATCTCTTTGTGGCAAGTCTGATGAATCAATTTTAGATCGACCACGCAGTTCAGCACTGGAACAATAATTCAATTATACGATAACTTAAACAAGCCTATGGTTGTGATTTGTTTTAAAACATCTTTAAAAAGTCTGATTTACATGTACAAATTGGGCAAGTTCTCCATCAAATAAGATGGTCGGCAAATGGTTGTTGGACGCTTTTGGAGGTAACCTAGTGACATTGAAGAGCAAGAAACAAACAGTTGTATAAAGGTCTAGTACTACTAGGCAGAATATAGCTATTGAGCATGCCTTCAGAGAGAAAGTGAAACTAACTTGCGGCTGTGTTCACCAAGACGTGAATAATAACCAGCTGAAATATATCTGTTTCATGTTGGGCATGTATGAGATACAACACCATCTTGAAGGAGAGTGTTGAGATTGGTGGAATATTTATGATTGATTGATTGGATTGGATTGATAGGATTTGTTGTGATTGGACTTGACATGATATGATTTGATTAGATTAATGGAGAAGTTTGGATTCGCTTTTTTGCTTGACTGTTTTGGTTTAATAAAGCCCGAGATCGAACTCTGCTCAACTAGATTTTCAGCCAGGACAAGCTCGAGCATCTTCATTCTCAAGTAGTAAACTCATGAGTATGCTCAAACTTAAAATCTATGTGCATGTTGTTTATGGGCTTGATTTTATACTACGCTCATTGTCCCAAATTATAACTCATTTTAGCTTTGACATATAGTTTAAGAAAAAAGCTAATAATTGATCCGTTTTGTAGTATTTTAGGAGAAAAAATACCCTTCAGCTTTAAATGAGTTTTATACATTGGATTACCAAAAGACAGCCTATTAATGCGCGATGATTTGGGGTAGATAATAGGGGTGAAAGAGGAAAAAATGCATTAAATGTTGTATTGGTTTCTGAGGACATGTATTATTGGACACAGCAAACAGGACTTATATTATGGGACAGAGGGAGAACTACATTAAACACGCTCTTATAGTTTTTTTTTTTCTCTTTTTTTTAATGAATGTTTGATAGATTAACTTAAAATGTTAGTTCTGTTTCATAAGAATACTGCAAGTTGAAATTGCACATACGGTAATCGACACCAGGCAGTGTTGATTCCAGGTAGTAGTACTGAATCGATAATATTAGTTCGAAAGTGAATATATTAAACTATTTGTATACCGGCCGGTACCATTTTTAGAATACATTTAACTCTACGCAAGCTCAACTGTGTGCTTGTACGTAAGATTGAACTATTTGAAATCTGCTCGACTCAATAGGTTAAGTTCTAAGAACACTCAGATTGTTTGCATGCCTAATTGAGGGAGGGAGGTTTGTTAAAGTGTATTTATGATAATTTTAGCTGGATGGATGGTAATGTAATATCTGCTTTTCCTAACCCATGGGTATAGTGAACCAAGACAGCACTTTTCGATCAAAGGGAGTAATCAAAGCAGCGATATGTTTGCAAAAAAAGGGTCAGAACTTACATTTCCAGTACAAAGTTCTGCCAAGATGCATCCAAGAGACCAAATATCGATCTTTTGATCATATGATAGCCCCAAAATGACCTCAGGCGCACGATATGACCTAGATTGCACATAGGAACAAAGATGATCCGTTTGAAAACAACTGCTTCCAAGATCAATGACCTTCACCTCACATCTACTGTAACTTTTAACAAGAATATTTTCAGGCTTCAAGTCACAATGGATAAGGCCAAGACCATGCAGAAACTGAAGAGCTTCCAAACACTGAATGGTAATTGACTGCACATAAAATTGTCAAGCATGACCTAAATATAGCGGGCAGCAATGAGATTATACAAAAGAGCTCAAAATCTGTTCAACGAACCTGGAGCCTTGGCATTGTAAAATATACTTCCCCACCAGCTTCTCTGTTAAATTTATGGAACTCATACAAATTTGCCTTGAGGAGTTCACAGACAATTAACAAATGCTCCTGTGAGTAAAACGTATGTCAGTGCAGATTAAACCCGTTAGTATCATACCATATCACTGACAATCCACTACAGAGATTAATTACGGCCACCATAACATTAACTTACTCGATAATAGAAGTAATCATACAATCTAAGAATATGATACTTGTCAGCTGGATCATGCTTGTTGACATACTTGAGAAGCTTTATCTCATCCAAGCTCTGATCAAAGAAATCTTTGTTGTTTTTAATAATCTTCATGCAGACATCCATACCAGTGTGAAGGTCATGAGCTTGTATAGCTTTACTAAATGCGGCAGATCCAAGATACTCTGTAACATGATAACGTCCTGCGATGACGGAATTTAGGGCAACATGAAAGTTCTTGTCTTCTTCAAAGCCCGTTCTGTGGGTCAAAACAATAAACCGTTATATAGCTGACATTTACATTGCCAGATATTCATACAAAACCAGAAATTAAACAATGGGATTACCCCGTGTTGAAAAGAATGTAACACGTAAAACATCAAGCATCATATATGCATGTTAGGGTGTGTAGAACTGTAGACATATATATTGTACTGAATCCAACCTTGAAAACTCCCACTGGCCACTCTAATTTACTTTTCTAATTTGTTGGGAATGAACTATATCGTCCATAAAAATGTTATGTTCATGCTAGAATGTCTATATGTATAAATTAAAGTTCTTGCTTACACCATAAACTTTTAGGTGAGATGGTAATTAATCATAGTACAAGGTATATCCAGCCTATAATTTTTATTGTTGTTACTCTACATATCTTTGTAACAACATAAAAATCCATAATGATAAGAGTTCACAGAAACAGATCGACTCTTAATGTATCCAACCTATTCACAAAAGCAATGAGAGCACCCCGTCTCCACACAAGGCGAGAGACAAAGCAATAGCTATCACAACAAGCCACATATAATTTAATTATTTTTACAATAAGCACACAAAATCACCCAGAAACAGAAGTTCCAATATACAATCGGTCCAATTAAATATCTCCTCCAACATTGTAAACTGTATAGAAATGAAGACAACTGATTGGGAACCTAGAAATGTCCATCAAATCAATCACAATAAAGCTAATAAAAATAACAGAAAACGGCCAAGATAATGTATGCACTCAGCACAAAAAAGTCAAAATGAATAACAGCATATATTCAAATCCAGCGACATAAGAGGAAAATAAACTATAAAATGAGAAACAACAAAGGTGTAGATTGTCTACGACAAGAACAGCTGGGAAGTTTAAACTGGAAACATAGCACCTGTCTCCAGGTATATCAACGGATGTGATTAAGCGCCACTTCTAGTTTCCTCATAACACCAATGAACCATCACTGCAACCACTTCGACTCACTTCACTACCGGAGAGCGAGCTGTCAACCTGTCACTTCTTACCTCTGAGGTCTTAAGTAGTCGATACAACTTACTCCAGATAACTAATCCTACTTTCCTATTTCTACAAGTGATCACAACTCAAAACTACGACACCAAGGGCAAATAAGTACAATTCATATTAACTGTCAGAGGCATTCGTGGGATGTTTTAACAAACAAAAAACACATAAAGAACTTTGACCGTAAACTGATCAGAAAAATGTACGACACATCACCCTAAATTCAAGATTCACATTATTCACGATTTCTTCTAGTGGCAATCTTATGCAGAAGGCAAAAATATTTTTTTCTAAAATAGGAAACATTTACTAAAAATCGCCAGGAGACCTTTAGTGTACATTAGATGTGTAAGAGAATAAGAAAAAGAGAGAACCTTTTTATTTGATATTAAAAAGAAGATTTCAACTGTGTGTCCTCTCACACTTAAATACACAGAAAATACTAGAACCCTTTCACAAGCAAACTCCTAAAACATAGGAGCCGACTTTCTAACCCTAGGATTATTCTAAACCCTAGGCAGTGCGGCTGTTCTTATTATAAGCAGACTATTACACTTTTACCCCTCTTATTATTGAACATAATTAAACATAACATAAATCACATAATATTCAACACCCCCCCCCCCTCAAGTTGAGCATGGATATTTATCATGCCCAACTTGCTTACAAACTGATCGAATCCCAGCTTCACTAGAGGCTTGGTCAACCCATCGGCCACCTGTTGAGACGAAGGTAAAAAGGGAATGCAGATCAGCCCATTGTCAAGCTTCTCCCTGATGAAGTGTCTATCTATCTCAATGTGCTTGGTCTGGTCGTGTTGGATCGATCATTTGCAATGTCAATAGCAGCCTTTATTATCACAGTAACACCTCACAGAAGACTAGGTTGAACTCAAGGTCTCTAGACCTCTTGATCCATAACTCTTCACACACACACCGAGCCATGGCTCTAAACTCGCCTCGCAGGCTTCTTGCCACTACTCCTTGCTTTACTCCTCCAAGTGACCAAATTGCCCCAAACATAACTACAATATCCAGCTTGTTGATCTCTCTCTTGGAGCCCGCCTGGGCCAAGATCAAGAAACACTTCAATTGCTCGAAGTGTTCTTTTTTGAACCACAAACCTTCTCCCAAAGTACTCTTCAAATACCTCAATATCCTCATCACCGCTTCAAGATGATGTTCACAAGTGGTCATGCATGAATTGGCTCACCACTCCCACAAAGAAATGAGATGTCCGCCTAGTGTGGGCTAGATATATTAGCTTGCCCACCAACCTCTCGATACTCGCCTTATCAATCGGGCACGCCTCAATTTTCTCCTGAGCTTGTGTTCGGTTCCATAGAGTTGCAAATGCTTTACACTGGCCATGCCTGCCTCTCCAATAGGTCCGTAATATATTTTCTCCGAGATACCACCACCCCTTTATCTCGACTTTGCAAACTCTATACCTAGAAAGTACCTCAAACTGCCTAATTCTTTGATCTCAAACTCCTTGGCCAATCTGTTCTTGATCTGGGCCATTCCCACTTGGTCATCCGCAGTTAGGATGATGTCATCCACATAGACAACCAGAACTGTCAATTTTCCACTGCCCGACTTTTTCACAAAAAGTGTGTGGTGTGAATGCCCTTGCTTGAACCCTTCACTCTTCATGAATTTCATAAACCTCTCAAACCATGCTCTAGGACTTTGTTTGAGTCCATAGAGTGATTTCTTCAATTTACACACTTTTTTGCCCGAACCATCAACAAAGGCTGGGGGAATGTCCATGTAAACCTCCTCCTTTAGGTTACCATGAAGAAAAGCATTCTTTACATCCAGTTGTTCCAGAGGCCATTCTCTGCTCACACCACCATGCACAAATGCATTCTCACAAGATTTAGCTTTGCCACAGAGAGAAGGTCTCGGAATAATCCAAACCATACGTTTGGGTATAACCCTTTGCTACAAGCCTGGCTTTATACCTTTGCAGAGTTCCATCATAGTTGTACTTCACAGTAAACACCCATCTGCACCCAACTGGGACTTTTCCTTTTGGCAGACTAACAACATCCCAAGTGTCATTCTTTTCAAGAGCCTTCATCTCTTCATGGATACCGCCTCCACTCAGTTCGCTAGAGCTTCTGGATATTCTTTGGAATTTTTACATCGATGATTGATATGAAAGCCTGATAACGGGTGACAGCTTTGTCATATGACACATATTTGGAGAGAGGTATAGGGATGTTTTGTGCATTCTCCGACCGGGTTTTTCGAGGGCTATGGGAACTTGTAAAGCAGGTCATTAGATCTATTTTGTCGAGGTGGTATGAGAATCAATTTTCTCAGACGCTTCAGAGTTGTCGGGCGAGGGTACTGCTTCGAGTCACTTTCAAGATCTTCTCACTGAGGCAGATCCGGCTAGTGGCCGCTGTGGAGTACATTATCCTTGAGAGCAGCCTCTTCTAAAGTAAGTTTTCCTGTGGAATTTTAGTATTCTCGTCATAGAATGATCTCGAACTACCTTTTATTATCCTTTGCAGTGAGATGGTAGTTCAAAGCTGATATGGTCACTAGCTTCCTTACTATGATGTATATGTTCCTAGTGGTCAAGCACACTAGACTGTGGCACCTGTGTCAAGTAAAAAATGCAAGGGAGAATGCATGAAGGATCGTTGGAATACCCCCTTGAATATGAGCCTCAAAAAACATTTTGTCTTCAAAAAAGGTGACATCACTAGAGATATACATTTTTTGGTTCAAGGGATCAAAGCACTTGTATCCCTTCCGAGTTGGAGAATACCCTAGAAGACGCACTTTCTAGACTTAGATCTAACTTCCTCGCATTGTGTATGTGGATAAAGGCCGCACACCCAAACACTCTAAGTGGGTATGTCCCGGATCGCCTAGATGTGGGATAAAACCTTTAGTTGACTCAAAGGACTCAATATCGAGGACTCTGTAGGGAGTCTATTTACGAGGTAGACAAATGTTAGACAGCCTTCCCCAAAGGTATATAGGGCTTCTGGAAGTGATCATCAAGGATCTTACTACTTCCATGATGTGTCTGTTCTTCCTTTCAGCCACCCCATTTTGTTGAGGTGTGTCTGGGCAAGAACTCTGGTGAACTATACCCGTTTCTTGAAAAAGTACCAAGGATGGAGTTAAAATATTCAAGCATCATTATCACTTCTAAAAATCTCAACTTTTGAATGAAATTGTGTGAAAATCATGTTATAAAAGTCTTGAAAGATCTGCTTGGCATCACTTTTGTGTTTGGCGAGATAAACCCAAGTTAACCTAGTGTGGTCATCGATGAAAGATATGAACCATTTTTTCCAGATAATGTACTCACTCCTTGCAGCCCCCAAATATCACCGTGAATCATAAAGAAGCGGTTTGGCTGGCTTGTAAGGTCAAGGTGGAAGGTAGATCTACAAAGGCTTAGCTAATTCACATATCTCACATTGAAAACTTTCAACATTCTTATTAGAAAATAGTTCTCACATAAGCCTTTTCAAATACAAAAACTAGGTGCCCTAATCAGAAAGTGCCACCTGTAACATTATTCCTATCATAATAAGTAGATCAAAACAACTGCTCCTAAGCGATGTCCTTATTCTCGAAGTCTTCCTTTTCTTCAAGTAGATATAGTCCTCCTTTCAACTTAGCATCGCCAAATACCTTCCCCGTGTGAGTATCCCGAAAGACACACCCATCCACAGAGAAAACAACGGTATATCGAGAATCGTAAATAAGTTTGTTGACAGATAAAAGATTACACGATAAATTTGGAACATGCATCACGCTTTTAAGGTCCAAATTTAGTGGAAATAACTATTGTTCCTGCTCCAATATAGTAGAAAAGGAACCATCGCAATTTTACCTTTTGATGCCCAAAGACATGGAAAGTAGTGAGGAGAAAATGTGGGAAAACCTAGACATATGATCGCTGCTCTCGAGTCAATGACCCAAGAGGTCGGGTTGGTGAACTCCTAAAAAAGAAAGAGATGGAGAATTACCTTTTTCTGCTAGTGAGCATGAGATCTCACCTGTTGGAGGGGCTGGTTTGGATGTTTGGGCAAGAACAAGCTTACTGATCTGTTCTAATTGTTCCTGAGTGAGTGGCAGCCCTCCTGCAGAGTTCTGCCCTTGATCGGATGACACCTGATTTGCTTGTCGTCTGTCTGAATTTCCAGCAGCACCCCATGGCTTCCAATTTGCAGGCTTCCCATGAAAACCCCAGCAAGTTTCTCTGGTGTGCCCCTGTTTTTTGCAGTGATCACACCAAATTTTCTGTTTTCCCGCCTTCTTATCAGCCTCTCCTTTTGTAACTACAAGGGCTGAATTTTCTGTAATAGGAGTAGCAACTCCCTTATTCATTACTTTCCTCCTTAGCTCCTCCCTTCTCACCTCGGAGAAGACTTCCCGAAGTGTAGGCAAAGGGTTCTTCCCCAGAATCCTTCCCCTTACTTCATCCAATTCCTGATTCAATCCTGCCAGGAAAATATAGACCCTATCGTTCTCTTCCTTTTTTTGGAACTTGACGCCATCACCCGGACAATCCCAAGAAATATTGTATGACATATCTAGCTCCTGCCATAGACCAACCATGGTGTTATAGTAAGAGGTAACATCCTGCTTTTCCTGTTTATAGGACCACAATTTGGTTTTAAGCTCATAGATCTGAGATGTGTTTTCCAAATCAGAGTACATCTCCTCCACTGCCTGCCACATGTCTTTGGCTGTAGGTAAGAACATGTGAGGCTTGGCAATCGCTGGCTCCATTGAGTTGATGAGTCAGGCCCTTACCATGGAGTTTTCCGATCTCCATGTTGCAGATTTGGGGTAACCTCGGCTGGCTTTTAGAAGCCCGGTGATGTACCCTAGCTTTCCCCTTCCATCAATGGCCAATTTGACTGTTTGAGACCATTCTAGATAATTTTTGCCGTTCAACCTTTGTACGGTGAGCAGGACTGCAGAAGAATTTGAGTTGTTATCTCCTCCGATGGACTGATCAGCGTTTGCCATGGTTGATCCAGTTGTTGTGCTGGAAGAGTTGCCTGAAGTGGCAGTGTTTAAGGCTGCCCGGTAATTCATGATTGCCGCAGAATCATGCAACCATGCTCCGATACCAGAGAATAAGAAAAAGAGAGAACCTTTTTATTTGATATTAAAAGATGATTACAACTGTGTGTCCTCTCACACTTAAATACACAGAAAATACTAGAACCCTTTCACAAGCAAACTCCTAAAACATAGGAGCCGACTTTCTAACCCTAGGATTATTCTAAACCCTAGGCAGTGCGGCTGTTCTTATTATAAGCAGACTATTACACTTTTACCCCTCTTATTATTGAACATGATTAAACATAACATAAATCACATAATATTCAACAAGATGCTATACTTTGAAGAACACAAACTGGCAGGTAGCACATAATAAATCTACCAGACACCCATTTCTATGAATCTTATGAGAAGATTTAAACGTAATTGAATACCAAATAATTGAATTTTTGGGAATTCAAATACTTAAGTAAGCCATCATGAACATATTGGAAGCAATATGCATTCAAACTTTTTCTGGCAAGAATAAATTTTATACACTGTTCATTCCGTAGTTTCAATGGATAATTTGAAGGACAATTACCTGTTTTTTCTGTGCACAATCTTAAGTTCAAAAGTTTCGAATTCCTCCTCCTGTGCTTTTATCTGCTTTACTTGTTCTTGTACAGCAATAGCCTCTTCATCCTCCAAAATTAACCCAGGATCCACCTCCCTGTCCCCTGACCTGCCTGTTGTATCCTCCTCTGCTTTAACATGCTTTGTTTCACCATAACCATAGTTAGAAAGAGAAGATGGACTACTATTCCTTGACCCTACATTGGCTTTATTCCCTTCCTTTGAAGCCTTAACGGGTGAAGACTCACAGCTTTGTTGCCTCCTGGATGCAAGAGTAGAATTATTGACTGCTGAACAGTCGCCTACTTCATCACTCATGACAGCATTTCCTTTGTTTGACCATTTTCCTGAGCTACTTGCAACCAACTGTGGACCTCTTGAGGAGGAAAGGAAAACCTCCATCTAAGCGATTTGCAGGCAAAGTAAAGGCACCTTCTTCGATTCCTGGTACAAAATTATCCATCCTACGTTGACCAGGTTTCCTTCTACCACTGCTTGATCTTTCACTATAATTTTTATCTGTGTCAGTTTGACACTGTCTAGATACACCATATCCAATATCTTGATCAGGGAAGTACTCTAGGTCACCTTCACTGCTACCTCCAACCAAACTTTCACGGACTTCACTGCCTATATCAGCAGCATCACTATTGATTCCAACACCAATGGATCTGACAGAACCATGCTGATCATCATCCATGCACGTTTCATCTAATCGAGACCTACGATAATCATTGAAAACCTTTCCATCCCCTAACGTGATCAGGTCATCCGCCTGTGTAACAAATCCCTGCCAAGCAGGCTCTGCACGCATCAAATTTAATTCCTCTTCATCCATTAGCTGCCCGTCATATTTGCCAATTAAGTCATTTTCACCGACTCTTCTATACTTTTCTGATACTGACAAGCCTATAGGATCATCAGAAGGTGCAACAGGATCAGCAATATTTGTCCCAATGTACCGCCACCAGAGAAATAAGAATCCCTTCCGCAAATGATTGATCATCGCCATCGTTCTTATGCTCATCTTTATCATCTTGAGGCTCAGGAACACTCCCTTGACCTGTTACCTTTCATTGTCACTGGGGTAGTCAATTTCATGTGCTAAAACCAGGTATCATCTTCAATAGGTTGTCTCGTGTAGCCTACATCATCATCATCTTCATATTCATCTGAGTCCCAATACTGCTTGATAATCAATGGATCCGCTCATTCCGCCTCCAATGGTTGCGTAAACCAG
Source organism: Gentiana macrophylla (assembly GCA_026214975.1). Lineage (NCBI taxonomy): Eukaryota > Viridiplantae > Streptophyta > Magnoliopsida > Gentianales > Gentianaceae > Gentiana > Gentiana macrophylla. Next base: position 950,406 of record CM047808.1, read on the forward strand.
AAACTAAATCAGAAGTATCTTCAGATATGCCTTGACTAACAGATAGCCAATTACCTCCAGCAGGCCGTTTTCCACCTATTTTTTCATTCAAGAATAGGATAATCATTGCTCAGAGATGAGTAAGGGGGGAGGGAGAAGACTAAACCAAGTTGTTCATAAATTAAAAGTAAAATACAAGCAGTAGCAAAATACAAACTGTATATAGTTCAACTGATCAGTTTTAGGCCCATACCAGGAACACGCCAGTTTTAATTTCAGTGAAGCAAGAGGTCCTTTTAGTAGTATCACAGGTTAGGCAATTACATTTAAACAGCAAACATATAAGGAAAACTGCATAACAACTAATAAAGCAGTTAGCAACATTAAAAAACATGCACCTTCAAATATACTACCTCCGTCCCAAAATATAGATCTTTTCGACTCTTCATTTTTGTCCCATAATATATTTCTTCTTCGTTTTGAGAGGTATAATATATGTCTTTTGGGATACTAATAAAACATTTATTACATTTATCCTTCATCATTACCCTAAATTCATCATCCATATAACTTCTATTCATTACATGACAACTATTGCATTAATGATAGCCAAAGGGTATTTTAGACTTTTTTGTTTAAAAATTATGACAACCACCCACTTTCTTACTCTGTGTGAAACACCTGAGAAGACGTATATTTTGGGGCGAAGATAGTATATCATGTGTAACGATGTGGAGTGACCAAGAAAAGAAGTTAATTCGTCCATTCTTTTTCTAGTAAAAGATAGCACCTGCATCTTTTATTCTGACAGAAAAGAAAGTAATCAGCAAACAGGTGGCCAAATGTAGGCAAATAGCTAGTGACAACCAAGCTGAGCAATTACAGTAAACATTATTAAACAAACAGCCCTGATGTTATCTATTGACAGAACTCCATTAACATATATGTGTCGTATAAGAAAGGAAGTACATTAACAACAGCCAGCAGGGATTAAAAAAAGTGGCCCAAATCAGAAGGAAAACCTGAATTATTAATCTCTTGTCCAATTGGTACATCCAGAAAAGATCCTATTATGTAGGTATTGTCCGAAATAGCACTTTTTGAACTAGGTCCATCACGCTCAAAGCTTGGGTCCCAGTGTATAGTGAAGGGCCTATCGCCTGACTTGAGTTTAACAGGTGGCAGTCTGGGAAAATCTTCCTCTGATTCTCCAACGGATATATAAATCCTGAGCCCATGAAATCCTTAGGCTCCCCACTTGAGTACTCCTGATATATAAAGCTCTCCCACCTCATCCACCTGTTCTTTATTTCAGCCCTGATGTTATCTATCAATGTTTTTTGTCGCATCTCTTTCTTACCAGCAGTACCAGCAGAACTATCATAACTTGTTGATACATCTGCTTCAGAAAATGGCACAACAGTTTTGACTGCACAATCTTTCCATAATTCAGAGAGTGGATATTGAATGTCATCAGTACAAGGCCATGAGTTTTCCAAAGGGTAATCATTGACATGCCCTCCAGTTAGCTTGTGTTGATCGACTAGCTTGAGCTCGCTGTCCCGACATGTGTCATTGTTAAACTCCGGATTTGGATTACTTGCACTTCCCTGCCATGCTGACCTCTTCCCTCCTAAAACAGGCCCATTTTCCAACCATTTCACACTATCTTGAACACCATTCAAGAGCTCAGCTCCATTTAACATTGATCTCCCAGAAGCCTGAAACCCTGAGTTGTTTGCGTCAACACTTGGAACATCATTTTGATGAGAACTAATTAGACCATTACTTGAACCATACTTCGAGGAATATAATTCAAGAGATATATTATCCTGCTCGGCAGAAAATGTAAAATTCTTGTCACTAGTTCCAACTGAAGCGTCAACTTTGCTTTCTTCTCTAACATAAGCAACACCTCCACTTACTTTCTGAGCCACTTGTCCCAATGCCACACTCGATCTCTTTCACAATCAACTCCTTGGAAACTTCACCACTGGTATGTGAACTCGACTGCCTCAAACCTCCATCGCCCTAGAGCCGATCTTCATGCATTCCACCTCCTGTTTCCCCCCATTTGTTTCTTTAAAGTCATTGGTGATCCCCTTTTCATCAAAGGTTAGCCTCTGAATTTCCCTGTTCATATCCGAACAGCTACTTAATTCACTACGTAATGCAGCCTCAGCCCTAGAAAACTTGTTCCTCTTCAAAAACTCCAGGATGACATCAACCGAGCTCGAATCAGCCATTCAAGAATCAGCAAATGAGTTAACTTTATGATAACCAACCACTAAAAACAATCCTCTACTACACCTGAGGAGTGAAATACAATGCAAAATCAAAACACTTTATCCTAAAAAGATGCATAAATCCGAAAATCGGATTTATTAGCCCAATCTGAACTTCAGAAAGAACCGAAAATTCACAAAGGTTACAAATAGGAAAAAATTATCAAGCAATTCTCTTAAGATTTTGCCGCATTTACTCGACCAACTCGCGAAAACTCTAAGAAAAATCCAAGATCTGAGCCCACCCAAAAAAAACTATATTCATAAATAATTACCACTCCCTAAAAATAAAAAAATAAAAAAAAACAAATATTTACCACAAAAAGTAGTGTATCCAACACAATTATCAACAATAAAGCCAAAACTTGTTTTAAATAAACATGAAAGGATATCACGAAGAAAGCAACCAAAAAAAAAGAGGGGGGACTTACAGATCGACGACGAATCGTCTTCGTAACAAAATATCAGTAGAGCATCTCTGCTTGGACTTTTAATTTCATTATCGAAATATTGCAAGGAAAAAGATTGTTAAGCTTCGACCATTTAAATTTCCAAGCTGTATTGTTCTAGTCCACTGAGCAAATCTTAGGGATTCCTTTATTTGAAATAGGCAAATGCCCACTAAAAAATAAAATTAAAATAAAATTAGCAAAAAGAAATACTCCAATATGTGAGGCGTTGTCCAGCAGCAATGTGTTTGATGTAGTACACTTTTCTTACTAGTGAACGTGAAATACGCAACACACACTCATGACCCTACATAAATCATTATCAATGATAATATTAAATAATATATCCTCAACGCTAAATAAATTACGTAAAGTTTTAAACCGTGAATAAATTCAAGACACAAGACAAAGCCGAAGCAAGAGAAATATATCACATTTTTCCAAGAGTGAACTCTTTATTGCAGACGCTGAAAATCAGAATCACCTCTCTTCCAAATTTCTATCGTGAATTTTCATCTACAAAATAAACTACAATACGACGATCGGAGAACAAACGCCATAAAGTCGATCACTTTAACTTCGACTTTACGCGAACGAAACATTATAAAAACAATAAAATGACCTATATACACGGCCAAATCTCTCGACGATTAGCTTCCAGATCATTAATACGCTCGAAAACGCGCTTCACTCATTTTCTATACGACATTTCTCTCTTCTTATCATTAATGAATACATCATCGATCTCGTGCTCATTCATTTTGCAGAGAAAACACGCGGTCAAACGGCCTCAAGAATATAAAAAGCGATTTCAGATTCCCACGCCAATTTTAAATGATGTTCAGATTATAAATGACCGCCGGTTCCACCGACAAGCATGTTGTTCAAAATAATAAAATATTTAATACTGGCCCACGCTATCACACGCGAAGACACCTTCTTGGCGTGCATATTTGTTTGCCCTTTTTTTTTGGTATTTTATAGCAAAACTTGACTAATCTTCCATCGTACACTACACAGTAGAACTTCAAAAAAAAGTACACGTTCGATTAAAAAAAAGTACACGGTATTATTCAGTTGTTATGCCGAAATCAAATCGTAAATTTTTGGTTGATTGAAATTTAAAATTATATCCGCGCCAATTGCCGTGAGTGATTAAAACGAACTCAGACGTAAATATACAAAGTTGGTTCGATTTATGTAACGGAGAGTTGAAAAAATAAATCGGTTTATATATAACGCTAACCGAAATTCCGGTTATTACCGAAGGGAAAACGAAAAAAATGCTGCTTTTAAAATTTAAAAAAAAAGTATTTGAAAAAAAAAATACACGGCCTTATTCAATTGTTGTGGTATTAAATCGAAAATTTTCGTTGATTCAAATTTAAAATCAATCCACGCTGCCTGCTTCAAGACTAAAATGAATCAGATTAAATATACACTTTGTTGTGTATATTCAATTGTTGTATTAAATCGAATCGAGAAATCAAAAATTTTCGGTTGATTGAAATTTAAAATCAATCCGCATACAATGGCCGGAGGTACTAAAATGAACCGTGACGTAAATATTCACTTTGGTTTGCTTTATGTAACGTAGAGGCTTAAAAAATCGATGATTTATATAACGCTAACCAAATTCGTTTTAGCGGAAGGAAAAACATTTGATAAAAAATACACGCTTTTATTCAATTGTTGTGTTGAAATCGAATCGAATCGTAAAATTTTCGTTGATTGAAATTTAAAATTGAATCCGCGATCGTCCGCTTCGAGGTACTAAAATGAATCAGACGTAAATATACACTTTGTTGTGTATAATATTCAATTGTTGTGTTTAAATCGAATCGAGAAATCAAAATTTTCGTTGTTTGAAATTTAAAACCGAATTTGCAATCGTCATCTGGAGGTACTAAAATGAATCAGATCGTAAATATACACTTTGTTGTGTCGAATCGAATCGAGAGATCGAAAATTTTCGTTGATTGAAAATTAAAATCGAATCCAGACCGCTTGGTCAAGGTACTAAAATGAATCAGATTTAAATATACACTTTGGTTTGCTATATGAAACGGAGAGGCGGAAAAAAATTGGTTTATATATAACGCTAACTAAATTCGTTTTCACCAAAGGGAAAAAGTCATTTGATAAAAAATATACACGGTTTTATTCAATTGTTGTGTTAAATCGAATCGAATCAAAAATTTCGTAGATTGAAATTTAAAATCAACCGTGATCGTCTCGTCGGAGGTACTAAAATGAACCGTAGACGTAAATATTCAATTGTTGTGTTAAATCGAATCGAGAAATCAAAATTTTCGGTTGTTTGAAATTTAAAATCAATCCAAGATCTGTCTGGCGGAGGTACTAAAATGAACCAGACGTAAAAATATACACTTTGGTTCGATTTATGTAACGTAAGAGGCTGAAAAAAATCAGATTTAAATATACACTTTGGTTCGATTTATGTAACGGAGAGTAAAAAACAGCTTTATATATAACGATAATCGAAATTTTCGTTTTTATCAAGAAAAAACCTCGATGTTTTTAAATATAAAATAAAATAAAAGTAGTGCACGCATGCACCCTGTGAGGCAAGGGCAGATACGACACAATGTGAGAACAACCTCTTCACATCTTGTAGATATAAGATTTCTTAAATGTACGTTCTATTGGCACCACCAAATTACTCTTGACACCACGAATGCTACTAGCACCCTATAAATTACTCTTGACACCACAATGAATAATTTTATTATTTATGTATTCCAAGCACCACCAAAAAAAATGAAATACTTACTTCACATAGCACAAATATTATAAAATACAATTTAGTCCTTTGATATTATAATCCCACAACTTTTTTTTACACAAATCATTATCAAGTTCTACAAAATCATCTTCATCTTCATTATCATCATTAAAAAATTCTTCAACTTCATCGTCATCATCAAAAAAATCAGCTTTATGTTTGACCCGATACACTGCCGGTTAGATTAGACACCTAGAAAGTATCGATCAATAGTTTACTAGAGTTTGATATTTGTACAGTTTGATCAAACAATAATCGAAAAGAGGTCACCGATTTTGATCAACAGACTGCCTCAGTCGTCAAGAGGTGTCTAAGTCAAGAGACTATCTATGAACCTATCACGGTAAAGTCGAGGTTCAAACTCAAGAATGAAGGCGAGGTTCAAACTCATTATTGAATGCTAAGTGGATCAAACTTAGTAATTAAAGTCAATGATACGGATCGTAATTTAGTGGAAGTCTATGATGACCTAAACTCGATCACATATACCTTGTGTGGTAAGGTCTAAGTTCCATTAAAGTTGTAAGGTGATCGAACTTGGTTATGTTTAAATGGTGTACTCTAACTTCATAATAAAAAGTTAGAGGTATAGCACCACCAAGTGTTTATCAAAACACAAACAGACTAAAAGTCAGATGACAATCAAGGACATCACCAGACTTACATATCAAATATCCGCTGAATGTTTAATTTGAATTAATCCAAGTTTTTTCTGGAAGATTAAATGGATAAGGATGATTTACAAGCCTTGGATTAATTAGTCAATCAATGGACAAGATGAAATGGACGTTGTAAGGATTTCAGAGCCTTATTAAATGGAATTATATCATTGGTTGACAGACTGGATTGTCAGATGGACACTGTCAGTGTCAGTCAGGTACAACAGAGGTATTTACAGGAATATTCAGGTAATCCTATAACGATTATCATTCAAATTCAAAATCAAATCAGAGGATCTACACCTAGAGGACTTCTGATTCAGATTGCAAGAATGAAGTATTACCAAGCAACCAAGTTTTTGAGCAAGAATTTGTGCAATCTGACCCTGCTAATACATAGAGCTATAATCTACTGATCAATTTTATCTTCAAGTGTTTCCTGCAAATCAAGACTTATCTAGTTTACACACTTGAAGAACTTAGATCGATTCATTCATCCCGATCGTAAGTCTCATCAAAGCCGAGCCGCTTTTTGATTCAACCCTTCTTTTTCAAGAATTTTGCTGAAGACAGAGAAGCACTTAGGTGTCAAGGACTGTTGTTGTGTGATGGAGTTGATGAAGAGGCAATCCTACCTTCAAGGACCAAAAGAAAGACTTAGAGCAAAGAATACCACCTGCTTTAGTTTTCGCCAGAAGTTATAGTTATCGGTCATGACAAACAGCTTTAGTGGATTCTTGTAATCGTTATCTCAAGAATCTCTAGTGAATTTCCTCCAACATCACAAGAGAAGAGTGGACGTACATGATTACACCACCTGGAACCACTATAAACAAGACTACTTTACTTTACTGCATTTACTTTCAGCAATTTACTTTACTTGCATGCTTAACACATCAACCTACTGAACCAGCTACTGAATCACACCACTTGCACTACTGAGTATCTAATACTCAGTATCATATTTATAACAACAAGTAACAAGGCTTAATTTATTATATTCCGCTGCAACAAATTCAAGATATTTAATAGTCAGCAGACTACTGATAGTCAGCAGACTATTAACTCTGCTAAGTTTGTATAACTCCAAAAAGTTTTTAAGTGTTAAGTTTATTCACCCCCCCTCTAAACTTAACCAAAGCCTTTTCAAGGGACCAACAACAAAAATACCAAGCGTAAACCCGACACGACGCTCCGATCACTATAACCGGTACAAAACTAATCATAACATGATATTTTATATAATAATTACTATCTACACATTTGGGTGAAGTTAAGCAAAGAATGACTTGAATTGATACAAGAACATCAATAAATGCATGAGAAATTGGGGTAAAACATCATGAAATGTATCATCTAGTTGACTTACATCAACAACTCCCCACTTATCTTTTGCTCGTGTTCGAGCAAATAAAGCGACAAAACAACTCAAGTCAAGAGATATGGTCATACAACATCGTTAAGTAAAAGCTCAACTAGATGATGCAACCAATCGCATATATAACCACATGTTAACCGGAATCTAAGAAAGTAGTGGAGTGTGTGTGTGTGTGAATACTCCTCAAATTTGTTACCAAGCAACCAATTATGAAATCATGCATGCAAGACTTATTAGGTGCAATCCATAGGCTTAAGAATGATATCAATCTCTACTAATCAAGGCATTCGAAGTCAAGAAGTAAGATCGGGTAGGACTTGCAAGCTTGTAACGTTAGGCCAAGGTAGTTGGCTAAGCGAAGGGTAAAAAGGATATATCAAAGAGAACAATTGCAAGTTAGCAAGCCTCTACACCTCCACTTCCAAAAATTTTGAATTGGTATCTCTTCTTCTTCTTTTGCAAAAATTGTCGATGTGGCCGCTTCAACAAAGAACAAAAGAGATAAGAAACACCGCTCCAATCAATAAAATTTCCCAAAGCTTGAGTTACTTGATTTTGATAAACTTGTCTTCAAAATGAGCTTTTCTTGACTAACCATTTATTGAACTTTATTTACAGCTTTATTGAATTTCGCCTCGATATCAAGACTAAGTTCTAGTTGCTATGGAAGCATGCCTACATGATTGCATAAAAGTTTGCATGTTAACAAAAGATCGGAATATACGTACTCAAAGAATTCACACTACAAACAAAGATTCACGATTAAAACGCACTTACATGTCACCAAGGTTACTCACATCATTGAGGTACTCACTCAATCAATTGCAAAACCGTAAATCATGCCAAAAGATGGTTTGTTCAACTTTAAAATCGCTCGAAAATTCACAAAACTAAGTGTTTTTCTCAAACAATTAATGACATTACACGTTGTTGGACTAACTACGTTCCCATTCCCCACTTACGAACTTGCATTGTCCCCAATGTAAAGTGAGTGGTAAGAAAGTAGTTAAGGAAACAAAATGGAATCAAAACAAGTACCAGAGTGCTATAAAAGGGTGGGTGGGTGGGCATGAACATAAAAACAACCAATGAAATGACAAGCAATCCCAAGTACTAGCAAAGTATCAACCAAAATGTAGACACAAAAGGATCATTAGTCACACTGGGCCTCACAAAATTGCAAAAATATTATACTTAACTTTTACGGGCTGCCTCCCGGTAGTGCTTTTGTTTAACGTCGTTTGCTCGACGGGATTATACGGTATAAATGGTGGAAATTATACAGATCATCAAGTATGAGGGTTATACGGTAGAGACATGGATTATATAGATTATCGTGCATGGATACTACTGACAACTACTCACATAAGCATGTAGAAAATAAGCACAAAAGCCAACCAAAAGATAATGCTTAAGAAGTAAAAAAGAAAGATAGTGCACATAGTTGCTAAATTTATAGTCTATAGCTAAACTTTGCCTTGCTTAGGTCTTTAATGCACGGGTGGTGGGTCATTCTTATGCACCACATCCGTCTTTTTCATCAAAACCGGTCTCCAACATAATGTAGACGAATGCCACCAATCCCAACGATTCTTGACATTTTTCTTTGATTTTTGAGCTTTCGGTTTTCGAGCATTTGCTTTATCGCTCATGTCTTCTTCAACTACCTGCGTGTTAGTATGATCCACAACAAGGGGACATGAAGTGTCCACAAAAGAACAAAATTCTAGTTTAAGGTGTGGATATTTCAACGAAGTGTGATGTCGAGGACAACGCGCTCATCATTCACTCCCAAACTAAGCTCTCCCTTACGGACATCGATCACAGCTTCCCCCATTGCTAAAAATGGTCTACCGAGGATAAGGGGTGTAGTGTACCCTTCCTTCATATCTATAACAACAAAATCTATAGGGAAGTATAACTTATCAACCTTCACTAGAACATCCTCAATGACTTCCTTTGGACGTTTTATGGATTTATCCGCAAGTTGGAGAGTCATCTCCGTACCCTTGAGATTGTCTATGCCAAGTTTCATGTAATCATTTCAGGACATGACGTTTATGCTCGCACCGAGATCACATAGCGCCTTTTTAAAAAAAAATCCCCTAATCTCACAAGGGATCGTAAAACTCCCGTGGTCTTTAAGTTTATGTGGAAGCTTGTGTTGAAGCACGGTGGAGCACTCCTCACTTTAACACATCGCTTTCATACTCTTCCAACCAATTCTTGTTGGAGAGTATTCCCTTTAGAAACTTGCCATACGCCGGCATATTCGTGAGTGCTTCGATGAAAAGGATATTAATGGTTAATTGCCGAAAAGTGTCAAGAAAACGTGCAAATTTTTTTCAACCTTCATCCTTTAATTTCTCTCTCTATGGGATAGTGAGGTGATGCAAGATCAATAATTTTTGGTTTTAAATCATACTCTCTTACCCTTGTCGCTCGTGAAGTGATGGAAGTTCTTCTCAATATTTGGGATGCTGGGGGGCGCCAATCATCATCGGAGTGCGCCATTTTGCCTGATTCAACTTCAAAAACTTTCGTGGTATAATTGGTCTCAAGGCCAATGTATCATTGGTCTGAGCCATTTTTCTTGCCAAAGTCTCTGTTTGCTTTTCTTTGTAAATGGCCTGCGCCATTTTGTCATTGGCCCGAGCCATTTTCTCTAAATTCAATCCTGAATCATTTTAACCTCACAGACGTGCGCTGGTTCATCATTGGTGCGCACCGATTCCTCTTTCTCATTGAATAAAGTCCTCAAATCACTAGATCTTGGATTTTCCAAAATTCTTGGAACCTTTATCCATTCTTCTTCTTCCTCAAAACCTCTCCCCTCAAGAAACCATCCATGATGTTCTCTTCTTCTTCACTCCACTCTTCCTCCTTCTCATCATTCAAATCTTCTTCAACCTCATTGCTTCCCTCATTATGCTCATATGACCTTCCACTTTGAGTAAAAATAGCATTGACTTCTCTCGGGTTTTTCTCGGTGTTTCTTGGTAATCCACCCTGGGGTCTACTACTATTTCGCTCACATTTTCTAGTCAAATGGTCTTCAATACCTCTCATTGATTCTTCCATAGTTCCAATTCTTGAATTTTGACCCACAATGGATGATTTCAAATTTCCAACATCTTGGGACATTATGCTAATAGAATTTATCATTGTTTGCATATTAATGCTTGACTAAAGAAACTAAACCCATTAAGTTTTCCATCAAAATTTTCCATCGAGAAACCTCTCATGCTGGAAGTAAATACCAAAGACAATTTATGTAATTGTTTTATAATTAATAAATGATGATTTATTCTCATCTTATTATTCACTTCGTGCTTATAAATAATACACTATCAAAACCCCAAGTCAGAATCACATGTAAATATATAACTTAAAGTGTGTGTCACACATGAGGATTAAGTTTACGGTGATACACTTGAACCGTTAGTCCGTGGTAAACTTAATCAAAGTACGAGGTTCAAGGGTTTAGTTCTGTGGGTCAGTGGTGGTCTGTGGTCTGTGGTCTGGTGGTCTGTGGGGTCTGTGGTCTGTGGTTCAGGTTGTGGTTCAGTGTGGTTCAGGTTCGTGGTCTGTGTGGTTCAGTGGTCTGTGGTCTGTGGTTCAGTGGTTTGTGTGGTTTGTGGTTTGTGGTTCAGTGGTTTAGGGTTTGTGGTTTAGTGTGGTTTAGTGGTTTGTGGTTTGTGGTTTGTGTGGTTTCTGTGGTTAGGGTCTGTGGTTCAGGGTTGTGGTTCAGGGTGGTTCAGGTGTGGTCTGTGGTTCAGGGTTCAGTGTTTGTAGGTTTGTGGTTTGTGGTCTTCAGGTCTGTGGTGGTTTGTGGTCTGGGTTTCAGGGTGGTTGGTGTGGTGTGTCAGTGGCTTCAGTGTCTGTTCAGTGGTTTGTGGTCCAGGTCTGTGGGTCTGTGGCTCAGTGGTTTGTGGTTTG